>JAANSN010000158.1:0-84327 GCA_036850665.1 Dicranocentrus wangi | reverse complement strand
TAGGGTGTTCGTTCTCTTCCTACCTTGTTATAATGCACCTACAATACAACAGCTAAAGTCGTCGACGTCGACGCATTTCCTAATAATCCGCTTCCGTGAACTGTAATTATTCTTATATCGTTGATTGAGGTTTAGGCTGTTACAGAAGAACATGCTCCACAGGACAAGTAAGTAGTTTTTATTCATACTCACATCAGCTCGCTCGTAAAGACATTTTAAAACTCGTTATAAGAACATAATAATAAGCTAATATTATCACACGGTGAAAACGACACGGCTCTTGCGAAGGATATAATTGAGTTGAGCGTACAATCACAGGGGAAATTCTCTAAAAAAGGGGGGAGAGCGAGTTGTGTAATTAACTGTGAAATCCGTGCCGACTTCAATTAATACCCACTTTAAAAGGTTGGAGCAAGGTTCAAGTCGGGCGGATGACGGAAAAAATAAAGTTAATTCTCAACTTGTCTCCTCCTAAACTTTTTCCCAGTTTCCTTCACATTTCTCTAAAGATTTGTTTAAAAAAAAGGAACGAAGTTGGGCCCTCATCATATCGCATCACAACGACGCGACGGCATGCGATTAACCCAGCGTGGTCCCAAACTTTGTCCAAATAAGATAAACTTATTGCACACAAAAAAATTCTTGTTCGTGAAAATAAAAAACATCCCAGATTATCATCACAAAGTGACCTGCACACACCGAGTGTAAAAAAATAATAATAAAATGGGCAACTTTCTCAGACAAACTTTTCCCTAATGCTTCTTCGAGTTCCTCCCCAACCAAACCGAAGTGAAGAAAGATTTTTTTTTTTGGGTTGGGACGAAGGAAATGCATTAAACTTTGATGAAAGTAGACGTGTAAAAGGGGAACAGGGCGCTAAATAGTTGTCAGCTTACTTAACATTTCACCTGTCTACAATTTTTTTCCTCTGCGGAAAATGGCCTCAACAACGACGACAACGACTGCGACATGGGAAGACAGCGGACTAAACAACTTTCTCTGGAGCTGGATGTTATTCTCCTCTGCTGTGCGACTACTACTGACGATGAGTGTCGTGTCGTCGTCGTCCAATTCCAGTAGTTGACCAGTTGATCAGTCCACCAACAACACAGTCTTATTGGCCCAACCAAAAAAGCATCTCCATAACAGTTAGTGAAAGTTCACAACGGCACAAATGGACAGAGAACATTTTTGTGTGGGGAGAACTTTATTACAAGAAGATAAAAGAAAAGGAGGGACGACGACTCATTCCGCTTCTACTTTCCCTCCACCACTTACATGTTTCTGCATAATGCAACCAACCCTCCAAAAGCGGAGCCAAACTTGGGGCTCTTACTTGAGGGAAATAAATTAGTGGAGAAAAAAAACTGGAATTAAGAGGGGACATAAATGTGTTGTGAGGAGGTAGACACCTCATCCTCTTCTCCTTTCTTCCTCTCTGCTCCCACAAGCGTGTGAGCAGGAAGGAGATCCAGAGAGTCGACACAAAACTACAGACAACCGAGGGAGCAGCAGAGCTAAAAAAAAAAAGAGCAAAATGTCAAGCAATTTCAGTCGAAACCGTCAACGGACGAGATACAGATACCTCCCGGTCACACTCAAACCGGCAAGTCTAGTTTTTTTATTCTCATTTCCTTTCTCACTCTGGCGGCCGCACACTATTCCACTCGTTTTTGTAATTCTAAGTAAGTAAGTAAGTAGGCTAAGAGCACTTGATAACTCTAAAAACTATACATGTCTGGCTTGTATTGATCTTTTAGCTCATTAGAGTTCCCTTCTTATTTGGGGAAAAAATGGAAGTGATTGCTGTATTTTCCGTTGGTGGTGGGGCCATAGTCTCCTCCGACTCTACTTACTCCCAATTCCCATTGCAACTGCTTAACTGGTTGATTGAGGCATTGAGAGAGGCGTATTATATTATTTTATTATGCCTCACTCGCCCATGTCCACGTTTCCAATCTCTGATTTTGGCGCATGATGACCTCGCTCATCCCTCGACCTTCTTGGTCGGATTAATAAACAGATCAGAGAGTGAGTTGTAGTTTGTGTGAAGTGCATTTCCAAATTGCAACCTTATTATACTTTCATTTACGTCATGGCACGAACGAACCTTGGAATCAAAAACAAAATAAATACTAGAAACAAAATTGTATATCAGATGCTGCTGCGGTGGTGTTAGTCTCTGTCTTGGAGAAATGCAGCCAGAATCCTTGATGATGATAATCCCTAGGCCCCTTTTGCTCAATCCAGTTTTAAATTAGCCTTGGGAGCATAATACCTATCCTGCTTGCATCTCAACCTGGAAAATTTCATAAAAGCCTTCAAACCTTTGGAAATGCATGCAAGGTGCAAGCGAGGGCGTACATAACCACCACCTCATCTCATCAAAAGTGGAATGCCGGTGGAGGATTTGTAGGTCACTGGTGGGGTCTCTCTACCGAGAGGAATTTGTTCAAGCTTAATCCAATTTTGAGTGCAATCAGCAAAAAACAGAAAAAAACCGTGAGGAGCAAGGTTTTGAGAGAATGAGAGACGAGGTTGGAGAAATTAAAATGTAATAATATGGGCTTCGTGAGAAACCAGACCGCCGTCGGCCGTCGACCACAAAGGCAAACCCAGACTTGTTACCACCTCCTCTCTACACTCTTCTCTTATGAGATTTTTGGAAGCGGAGCAGAGGAGAAGCAGAGATGCCACTGACAGCGATCAGGCGCCATCTAACCCCCTCACGGAAAAGATTTTATTGCTTTCACGCGTCTCTTCCGGAGCAGGAAGGAATGGAAAGCTGGCTTCGGATAGTGTGTTGTTGAGTGGCGGGTTGGGTGGCGCTGGGCTAGCTTCTCGCCTCCTCTCGCTGGCTGAGGCACTCTCTGGCTTTTTACTCCCCAGACAGAAGGTTTCGGTTTCTCACAAACTTTTTTCGGAGGTGGTAGAAGCAAACTTGCTTGCTGGGCTCGTCGCTCAGCCCTCTCATTTTTCAGTCGGACGGACACAGGCAAGCAAGCACAACAACACAATTATTATTGTTTTAAGTCGGGAGAGGAAATGAGTCTCTTTTTTATGAGATAAATCGAGATATTAGGTATTGCAAGGGGCGGCGGAAGGGGCCGCAATATAAGTAACTGACAAAGATGGATCGAGAGAGAAGGGTTGGGGAGACAAGTGGGAGAAAGCGTATAAGCGTGCATCTTTTTCCCAGCGTGTGTATCTTGGATGACAGTAGAGAGTGAAAAATAGTTCTGCCACGAGATACAAAAAGAGTCACCGTATTTCCGGAAAATATCATAAATTACGGTTGACGATGAGTTGGAAACTGTGTTTTTCTTTTTGTCCTGGGAAAATCGGGTGTTTTGTTGGGGGAGAAATGGGAGAGTCGGGTCTCTGGTGGACTCGGTTTGGGGAGAAAGTTGAGAGCTGTGATGAAGAAGAAACTCTAGAGTCCGTCCTTGTTCTCAAGGTTCAAGGTGTGTGTGTGTGTGTGTGTTTGCGGTCGGGTTGGTTGGCGAAATTAAGTGGGACGACGCCTAATTCAATCATCTGTCAGCCTCGTCTATCGAGTCGTGTGAAATACTCTCTGGCTAGATTTTGTATTGTAGCGAACCAAGTACGTATTTCGATATTTGACTAGCAACAGTCAACCGTAATTGCAGGGTGGTGGTAAACGTGAAGGGGGCTCAGGGGTAGCGGAATTACCCACTCAGAGCTTCACTTTGACAACGACCGAACGATCCACCTACCTCTACCACCTCCACTCATTTTCCACTCCAACTTTGCTTCTGAATTCCAGACAAAAAAAACCTTTTGTGAGGAGAGCCTTGTTGTTTTCCACTTATTCGAAAGCCATAGGAATGCATCTTCTATGGGAATGGGGAGCTGAGGTGGATTATTATTCTCAAAGGCAAAATGTCGTCGTGTATTTACCTCTAAAATGAGTATGCATGAATGTATCGCTCTCTCCTCTCCATCGGAATGGGCTAGGTGGGTCGTCGATGTCGCTCTTCTGTAGCCTCATCTCATCTCATCTCATCGTTCCAAATTTAATCGTTCCGGTGAAACTAACAAGAGTCAAGCAGCTTTCATCCCTTCAAAGGGAATATAATGCAGAAGACTTGACTGGACTGCAGCTGCTGCTGCTCCTCCTGTACAGTCTGGAGGGGAACATCAAAGACTGGCTATATAATTCGATTCGAGAACTGGCGAACATATATGGCGAGCGAGCGGGTTGTAAAGACATAATGAAATTGAGGAGGGAGAGAGAGAGAGAGAGAGAGAGAAAAGAGACATGAAGCCTGTTATTGTCACAAGAGGAGCAGCAAGATTCCGGTAATCAGAATAAACCTGGAGAGAGAGACTGGAGCGCGAGAGCAGAGTATCAAAAACCCACCGCAATTATTTTTGTTTCCAGAAACGCACCCACTAATTATCCTCTCCCGTTCTCTCTCTCATTTTTCGATGTGGTGGTTGTTACATTTTATAAAATGTCTGCATAACATCCACAGAGACTTCCTCCTCTTCCTCCCACAGAGTTTAGTTAGTAGTCGAGGTCAACTCGTGGGTTAACTCTTTTGTCCTCTTCCCACTTGATTATCGTAATATTAATAATTATTGGAAGCGGGCTCATCCCAAAAATTTAAAGTGCTTCGCATTCAACTTCATATCATCACATAACTCCATTGTGTTATTCTCAGAATTTTACACATTTTTATGTAAAATAGTTTGTGGGATGGTGTGTGGCGTGGCGTGACACGGCGGCTCCCACCCCACACGCGCGGCACTGGACCACGCCGGGCTTCTTTCTTGGGAATGTTTTTCACTCGTTGGAGACTCCTCAAAAAACAATTATCATGTAAGCAAGCCTCATTGTGAAAAGGGTTCCTCGAAACAGAAAGGGGAAGTAGGGTGGGAGGGAGCGAATATAATTCCACGCATTTGCAGTTGGAGGGCTTAATTCGACAAAACCACTTTCAAAACCATTATATTTCGCCTCGTTTTGTTTGTGATGATGGCGTGAGGCGGTGGTGAGCGAGTGGTGAGGTGGAGGAAGCAAGCTGCGGAGATTATCCTTATTATCCTAGGTATTATATACTTGTTTTCCAAGGGTGCCCACCCTTCTGTGTCGGCTCGAGTGCTCTCTCTCTCTCTCCTCCAGGCCGTTACACGACGAACGTTACGCTGCCGCCGCTGAAACGTTAAACAATTTGTTTACCTTTGCCTGTGGCTATACAATTTGTGTCATCTTGCTGGAATGTTCCGGTCGACACTGGGCGAGTGAGTGAGTGATATTAGCCAGCCTTTCCCCTTCCTCCTCAATCTCCACTCCTTCCTTCATGGTGGTCTTCTTGGGATTTAATTTTCTGCTACGCTACGCGTACGCTACCAACTCGGGTTTGAAGGGGTTGCGGCGATTACTCATTAGCTTGCTATAGACTATTCAACCCCTGTCCACCAAGAAAATTCAGGAGAAAGCATTTTAATTTGGGTTTTCACTGGGGGTTTCATTCTCCTTATTAAATTAGCGATGTGTAGTTACTTTAGACACGAGCTGGAGTAGTTGTTGGCGTCATTGAGGCACGATATATTATATATTTAAATACCGCTGCTACGTCAGTTACATTATGAGGGTGACTTGTTTTCCTGTCATATGGAATATCGAAGCATACAATCTCGAATTTTTAAAAACAAATTTGAACAACATTGGCGGATGATCCCAATCAATTTGATGTAATATTAGAAATGATGAAAAAAATTTCAACCGCAAGATGTGCCAAGTTTGAAGTGGTCCATGGGTTGGTCTACGTAGTTTCATTTCCTCTGTAATATCTGAGGGGCAGGAAGTTGAACTCCAACAATCCCTACCTACAGCTCGCATTTAGGGGGAATAAGAGGAGTTGGATAGTTGGAAATGTTGGATTACATAAATAAGTTATTGGAAATAAAAAATACTAGCGTTTTAGCATTTAGCATATTATGTATGGGATCAGTGTTAGTTTTGTACGAGCACAACAAGCTGTGCGGTGCATGAGGGATCCAGGGATCTGATGAACCAAAAGAGATTCTCCCGGAAAAGGACAATTTTCAACAACAAAGAGGACCAATTCCCTTCAGTTTAGGGTTCCTTACCATATGCAATAATATATATTTGCATGGTTTCTAAAGAGGTTTTTGCAAAGATTCTTGAGACAATTGGGACATTCCCTTTCAGATTGCCCATTCATATCAGTTAGTTTTGCTGTTGCTAACATAACCAAAAAGAAATCCCTTGTGTCCCTTCCAATCTAATTGTCAATACATTGCCAGGAAAGGAAAGCGTGTGTAATAAACGTACACGTTTGCATGAAGAAACATCATGGGTTTGTGTAAATAGATGATGATCTGTCTGTTTTTTTTTACTATTTTTGTATGATATGAATGATGGGTGACAAGAGACGCCCAATTCTAATCGTAAGTCTCTGCTCTCATCACTCATCATCGTTTTCAGCTCGTAACAACCATTTGCCAGAGAAATATAAAAGTAAAAGCGCAGCAGAGTAAAAGTAACGGCGTGTGCTTATTAATTATGGCTGTAAAAAGTTGATGGTCTTGTCATTACCACCACACATCCATCCATCCATCCCAAGAATATAAAAATCCGGTTTGATTGTTTTTAAAACCGGGGAGAGGAAACCTGACTCCAGCTGTCTCTGCATCATCATATCACATCATATCATCATTGCCACCTTCCTGGAATCAAGAAAGAATCCTCCTGATGCGGAAGTACTAGGCTTTAATAATACCCGAGCGAGCCCATAAAACTTTTTTTCCTTTTCTTCCCGTTCGTTCCTCAACTCGCTCAGCCTATTAAAAAAGCAGTCTTGTAACGACAGAGAAAAGCAGAGATGTAAATTCAAAGAAAATAATCAAACACCAGCATCATCATCACCACCTTTTCCCTTTTTAGTTTCATAAAGTGATCCGCTTTGGATTGAAACGCAGTCATGCAAGTAGCACGAGGAAAATAATAATAATTTCCAGTAGATATAAACCGTGGTGCGGGGGGAGAGGGAGAGGCAGCTGTGGCAATAAATACGACACGAGAGCTGGCCTCCTCCTTTTCCTCCTCTTACTCTTATATGACATACGAGTATAACTACAGTGACTGACAGACATCCTCCTCGCCCCGTTTTTTCTCCAATTTCCCACTTAATTATCGTCATTTATGGAGCTGCCCTAGGGAACAGACAGACCTCCGCCTCCAACCCAAAAAAAAGCTATATATGCCGCCACCATCATCACCACCGCATTTTTTTTTGCAATACGGATGTAGCTTGTAATTAAGATGCTCTGCTCTCTGGAATCTGACAAAAATCGATTTGGAAGGTTGGCTGGAAAGGAGGCTCCCATCAAAAAACTTTTTTTTTTATCTTTTCATCTCTCTCTCTCTGTCCATCCTATTTTCATAATATGCATCCCACAATCAAGGTTTGAGAATCGTTTGATGAGGAGAGTCAGAGTCGTAGTAGTGGGACCATAATAAGCAGGAGTCATTTCAACATGTCATCTTATCCTTCTTTCTCCGTCCTCGCTCCTCCGCTCATAAAAAGAAGATCCAGTGGAATACGTATAGACAGTCTTGATGTTGACGATATGGAGGAAATCTATAGAGGAAGAAAAAACAAACTGGACCCTCTTTCATTTCACTCCTTTCCCCTCCAATGAATTTCAGTCATTCCGTGTAGGTAATTCTTGTAATTTTCCGAGGGAGAACCTTGCATTCTGGCTTGCTAGACTCACTCATCACAACATTAAAACGTGTGTAGTGTGGAAAAAAGGAGCCGCCGCCAAGCCCAGCCAACTGCTATGCCATAGCGCTCCTTCCTTGGTCACTACTCGCGGCGTCCATTCATGCATTTTATGGAGCTGGAAAACTCGGAACGGAGGAGCTACATACGTCCAAAAAAAGAGGAGAAAAAAAAGTGACGGCTTTGGCTCTCCAGAAGAATAAATACTGCATTGACTCATTCCATAAAAAAGGAGTCCAATGGGTTTCCTGAATCTTTTATTGTGCTCAAGTCCTTTAAGATGTTTATGTGTCAGAGGTCACTAAGCATGTTAGTGATCACAATCAACTGGATGACTTTTCATTAAACATCGCGGCTCCCTCTTCTTCCCATACAAAAAAAAACTCAGAGCCTTTTTTCGTTCCCATCCTCCTCGTCGCCTCCATTTTACCCTACTTTCTCTCTCCTACTTTCTCTATAACTTCCAGCATGGATCTTAGCAGAGTGTCCTGGAAAAAAGTTTATTTTTGGGGAATTTTTTTTTCTTCTTCTTCTTCTTCTTCTTTTTCCCCATGTCAAATAAAAGGATATACCTTGTTCTCATCTGACATTTCTCCTTTTTCCAATGCACGAAAAATACACATTTTCCCCTTCTTCTTTCCTTCTCCTTCTTTATTCCCATTATGCGTCTCCCCTTTTTGGATTGGTAATGTTACAAATATACTTATTTTGTCTCTCTCCCTCTCTCTGTTCAACTCTGTTGGCTTGCTGGCTTTGGATTCTCTCATCTCTTAATATTTCCAAGGCATTTTGTGAGCCAAGTAAGTAGTAGTTGCGGACTAACAAGTTTCTATTCGGAATCAATAGAAAACTATTATTGGCAGTGGTAGAAATAAGCTGGAACAGTGTGTGTGTGTTCCATCCATCCATCCATTCAGTTTCCACTCTGTCTCTCCCTCACTCTCTCCGCGCTAGGTACGTAATTGAATGTATTTTTGTTACGAGGGGAAGAGAGAGAAAAAAAACTTGTTTTTTTGTTAGTCTTTTACACGACTGTACTTTGTGCAGTTTTGGAACCGTCTGTAAACCGTTGTTGTTGCACTACTCCAGCAATAAACAGAAAGAGAGAGAGAGAGAGAGAGAGAGAAGAAAAACAAATCATTGTGTATCTGCTGTCGTTCTGCATACTGTGCAGACCAATACTTACAATGGATAGTACCTTGGGTGACCTTCGAAGTTGGACCTCAAACTTGGTATATGACTTCATTTAGGTCTAAATTGACGAAATAAGTCAACATTTGCTGCTGAAAAACATTTTTGCAATTTTACCGCTGATTTCCGCTGTTAGACCACACCATGCACCATGTATCGTGATAATTATGCATGAAAATGTCATGCTCTTATCTTGTAGAGCTGAAAAAGTTATGCGATTTTGCGATGTAAAGTATATTGAAATTCGTAACCATTTCCAAGAAATTGCGTCCTATTTAATCAAGTGCCATATAATTAAGCGCTCTGCTACGACAATGGTTGCGAATTTCAATATACTTCAAATTACAAAATCGCATAACTTTTTCAGCTCTACAAGATAGAAGCATGAAATTTTTATACATAATTTTTGCTATACACATTATATGGTAGGGACAAGCAACGGAAAGCAGCGAAAAAATTGCACAAATGTTTTTCAGCAGCTAATGATGCTTTATTCCGTCTATTTACTTCTAAATGAAGCCACCTACAAAGTTTCAGGCTCAGCTTCGAAGGTCACCCGGGTACTATCCATTGTTAGTTTGATGTGACGCTAGTCAAGTAGTAGCAAACCAAAAGGATGGTTCAGACGAGGAGACAAAGATTTGTAGAGGGAAGCGGGGAACAGAGAGGAGGAGATGGCGAGAGAGAGACAAGAGAGGCTAGTCGTCGACAACGACGGTGGAAAACTTGGAAGATCAAGACGAAGAAGAAGAGAATGTGGACAAGAAGGCTCTTTTTCCCTTTCTCCTTCCAATGCCATTTCCAGTTTTTCGCGGAGGCTCATTCGGGTTGACTGCTGAAGCTGGAAGAGCCAAGCTTGTCTTGGCTGGCATGAAAATTTTGTGCATGAAACTACTCCTTGTTCCTCCGTCTCTCCTCCTGGCCATGCATAGATATTATGATGCGTGCAAGAGGACGAGGAGTCTTCTGGAGTTTTCCCTTTTCCAGCTCCAAACCTTTCCAATGAGGTGGTTTGGTGGTGATGGTGGTGCTCTGCTCCTACTGCTGTGGGCTCTAGATAGATGTCTGTTTGAGTCGGAGGAGACGCTTGCGTCAGTTTCCACACCACCACCACCACCACCGTGTATCCATGTACCCCAGCAGCACCAGCAAAACGAGAGACCTACGGCCTCGGTCTCCCTGCTGCTTCTCCGAGATTGAGGTGGGGCGGATGCGGAATGTGAAGCCTAGCTGGGAAGCGAGCTTGAACAACAACGGAACGGTTCTTGTGAAACGGAGGAGATGACGGGGGGGGTCGTGTGTGCCGCTGCTGATATGCTCCCCATCCTCTTCTGATTGTGCTGCTTGGATGCTGCGAGAAGAGGAGATGGCGAAAAGAGTGAAACTGAAATGATGCTCCTGCTGCTCCTTACTTATTCTCTGATGCCGTTGTTCATCAGCTTCCTCACAGAGCTTCCACCATGCCACCCAGCTTGCATTCCGTTATTCCGTGAACAAAATGTGGTGGTGGCGGCGTACACAGCAGCCACACGCAGTCTGACTGACTCTCCTCCGCTCCTTTCTTTCTTCTTTCCTTCGTTTTCTCTCATGCCCGAACTGATGATGACGATGATCAGGAGGATACTGATTCAGAGTTGAGCTTTCTTATAGTCTCTGTCGTTGCTTGCTGGGACTGTAGACAAGAGGACTGCTTCTCCACGTCTTTCCCAAAAAAGAAAAACGAAAAAAAAGTCTCCGGTTGGAGCAGTCTCTCAGTTTCTCCGTCTGCTCCAACGGTTTCAGAGGTGGCACGCTGAACCCAAGCCGAATTGCTCCAAAGAACCAAACCACTCACTCACTCCAGTTTTGTGTGGCAGGCAGAGAGTGGCGGCATTTTGATTTGGAAATTGAACTCTTTTTGACATTCGTCCCCAGTTTTCAGAGGGGGGACATCGCCATGCCACAAATCCCCCGGTGCATAGTAACCATTATATAAATAATGGCGATTGTGCGGCGATAACAATTTGACAATAGTTTCCAACAAACTTATTGCCCCCTTTTCCCCCACACACACTCCCCTTCCACCGAAACAAATGGGAATGGGCAGATGTTGTTGGCTGAGCCAAATAAAAAAAGCCTGTTGTGTACTTTATAAATTTCAGAGTGAAAGAGTGCTGCAAAGAAATTTTCTAGCATTTAAGTAAAAGTTTCAACATACATAATATTGCCTCTCTGCTCCACCTTGGTGGTGGATCTAAACTAGAAACAATCATGTCAGAAGCACAAATAATGTAAAAAGGGGAAATAGTGTTATTGAGCGGGGAGTAGTGCTCCTCCGCCTTTGTCACTCTCCTCCCGACATAACGAGTCGTGGTTGTTCATTCAGGGCTCAACAACTTGTGCAAAGTAAACAGAAAGCCTGGTCGTCGACGACAGGCGACGACGACGACCACCACAGAAAACAGAGTGGGGGAGGGACAGAAAAAAGGAAAAGGGATTGAGAACCTTCTTTGTTCTCCGAAAGTGGAATAGCATTTTATCCTTCCTTCGTTATGCATTCAGAGTGTGGAGTCACTCTCTTTTGCTAGAGCTCCACCGGTTTCCCAGGAACTGTGTCAATAGAAGAAAATGGGCACGACGGTTTTTTGTCTACCTTCCGGCAATACTTAGCAAACTCTGATATTGCTATCTTATAAATCTTATATATCTCATAAAATGCTGCACAAAACCAATACGAGTTTCCAATTGACAATCACCAAGGGTCTCTGGTTCTGGCTGGAGTAGTTAGTGCGCCAGCTTAGCCCTTTTCTAAATAGAAATACATGAATAAATGCTTTTTGACAATAAATCAAAAGAAAGTTATTAAATTTCTCCTTCCTTTTATAAAAGTGAAGTCCAAATCCGTCGTACGGATGGTGAGGAGGAGGATGATGATGATGAGCCCTCACCACGTTTTGCGAGAGAGCGAGAGCGAAACATATTGTAAAGCATTTTTTGCGTATAGTTGAAAAGACCGACCCTGGAAAGTAAAGACCGCTGGTCCCTTTTGATAAGACCCTTTTAAAGACCATTTCATTTTTTGGAATGAATTGAAAAAGGAAACCGGGTTTCAAAAGCGAAAACCATGTTTGAAAAGACGAATTCTAATAATAATATTTTTGGAACGAGAAAAGCAAGCAAGCCATATGAATGAACCTCTCTCTTTATCCTTCCATCAATCCAAAACTCTGATGAAACACATCGTGTGTGTGCAATAAGGGCGATGACTGGTCAAAACCAACAACATATATTTTTCTGCTGTGAAGTGTTTGCGTGCTTTTGAGGTGTTGGTAGGTGGTGGTGAAGGAGAAGAAGAAGAGTAGTAATTTTGCAGGATTTTCCTTTTCCACTTTTCCTCTTGAAATCTAATCCGAAATTCATATTCCAGAGGATTGAGTTGAGGCAACAACGTTTTCATTCGACGACTGTCTTTTCTATCAGTTCTACTCAAATAATAATAATACTACATAATAGTAGTAGTAGTAGTAAGTAATAATATCTGCCTGGAACACACAACATCAGCTTTGTGTACCCCTTTTTTGATTTACAATCCTTACAAAATATTTTTAATCTTTCCGAAAAACATTTCCAGCATTGCTCTCTTTCTCTGCCTCTCTCTCTCTCTCACGAGCAAAAAGATGAATGCCCCGTTTTGATTTTTTTTTTCAACTCGGGCAGATTATGCACTCCGGAGAGTCGTATATTTTTAAAAGCAAGTTATGAAAGATTTATGATTTCTCGTAAAACATGAATGTTGTGATCCCAGAGCAGCAGCCAGGAGGGAAAAAGGTGGACTATAATATAGACTTATACATACTACTTATATTATATATTCTGTTATGATATGCTAAACTACTTCTGGGAAACGGGCTAGCGGGCTGGAAGTAAGTCCATCCATATATCGTCCCAATTTCTTATGTACATTTCGGTCGGTTGTTCACCTACTCTGCCTCCCAAAACGCTCCTCCAAACGCTGTACCACATCAAGGGGAAAAATCCCGTCAATTCAACCTCTGGTCCAACTAGGGAGATAGGTTCTAGGCGACTGACTCCTGCGGTGTTCTGGTGATTGTGCATTTTAGTTGTGTAGACTGATATTTTTGTGGCCCACGTCTTGTGCGGCGGTTTTTACGGGCTAGTTGCCCAGAACTGCGTCTTGCGTCACCCCAGACGGGAATTGGGAAAGACGCCAGAGCAGTTGTTACTCCAGTTGCCCAAGATTTTTTTCTCTCTCTCACCTTTTCCCGACTTTTGTTCTGTTTTGGTTGAGTGAGGTGAGGTGACTCTGAAGAAGGACCTGTAATATAGCCAGCTCTATATTCTGAAGTGGGCATAATTATCGGAGGCAGGCAGACTAGGTTTTAAATATTTTGGTGTGGGTTGACAAGTAGGAAATGTGTGAGAGTGAAGATGTGCCAACAATTTAGTTTACTAGGCCATTCAGGGAGATACAGCAGCAGAGCTCAGACTGTAGTCGAACTTGCGGGAAGGCTGACTCCCGAGAGGCTGATGCTAACCTTGGCGGTGGTGCCAGTAGTCGTGGAAGAACCTAAGGTGATAGTGTCAACGGTAGAGGGAAATTGTAGGGCAAGCCCGTCGTAAAAGTAGAAAAGGAGGAAGAAAAAAGAGAGTAGGGTTAAAAATGTGCGTCGTCGGCGGGTGTGAGTTAATGTTGAAGTGAAGGTGTTCCTTTGTCACTCGCCAAAACGGCGCTTAGATTTGTTCGCAAGGGTTGGCGGAAGAAACCCAGCAGCAGCAGTAGCGGTAGTGCCAGTGGAGCTTGGAGGCGACAGGACTCGGTGGAGCCTCACGCTTCAAGAATATGGACAGTGGCAGATGATATCAACTACCACCTCAACTTTGATTACTTAAGGCACAATGTACGTTGCAGTAGTATTTAAATAATAATAATAATAATAATATCATCCACATGCATTTCTCAGCATAGCTCAACAACACAGCTCCCTTCCTATTCCCTTGCTTGTCTCCAACCTCACTACTTTATTCACAACCCGAATTCACCTACTCGCAACAAATTGCATGCAACTCGCAGTTGCGTGAGGGTTGGGAAAGGCAGGCAAGATTCTAAATTAAACCGGTTCACTTTCCTCCTCCTCCTCCTCCTCAATTGCACAAATAACTAACTACCACTCCATATAAATGAATCTGAAAGAGTTAATGCAAATTGCCACTCTCAACTCAACTTTCTATATCCTCTTTTCTCATCCCACACGAACAAAAAAGGTACTCAAGTGCGGCAGACAAAAAAGTGTCGTAAAAAGTATCCGTGGGTTCGTCGTGGGTGGCATATTTGCAAAAAAAAACCTTTGTCCGCTAAAAAAAAGGGAGCTCATCAGCTCATCTTCTTCTTCTTGCTTGAAAACTCATCTCCTTCATCATCTTTTCCAACTGCCTACGCGGATAATTTGGTAATTGGCAAGTAGGCGGCTTTCTTCTCTATTTTCCTCATATCTATTCGTTATTCTCTCTAAATGTATACTCTTTTGCCCGGGTTATGGCACAGCAACAAAATGATCAAGTGGGGAAGGAAAAAAAGATGGAGAAAGCAGTTTTGCACTTTTTAACGGTGCTTTTATGGCAGTCGCAGTAGTCATTATTATCCAGTGGACAGAACCAATATTGGTTAGTTGGTCGGGGAGAGAAAAAGTTATTACAACACGGACATTTTATTTCTTGCGCCATTTCAGTCCAAAACTACCACTTTTTATTTCCACTTGTGTGACATGTTCGCATGAGGAAAAAGTATGCTAAATCGGGAGGAGTTTGTACCACCAAGACCAAGTTATATAGAAGTGTCCTCCAGAATGAATGAATGAATGAATAGTCTGAGAGTTAGGATGCTGCTCTCCTCTGTTCCAGCTTTTTTGTGTATTTTTTCGCCGTTTGTCAGCTAGTAATATAGATTGGGAGTGTGGGAGTGGGAGCCTTGTTCCCGAAATCATTCCCTTTTCCCATCCACTTTTCAAAGCGATATAGTCAGGCTTCTAATGCCAACTTAACTTATTTTCGCTCTTCTCCTCTGGTTGCTGGAGAGAGAGAGAGAGAGAGAGAGAACGATTCCGCTCCTTCTTCTTCCCTCCCCTCGTGTTCCACACGATAAATAAATGGTGTTCGAGGCTGTGACCGATTTTCTCGACTATTGCTTTTATTGTCTTGCTCTCGGAGTGGCAGGCAGGGAGGGAGGCTAGCAGGAGCACTGTTAATCTCACTAATTACACCGCCGAGACGACTTGCCTCCAATGAAAGATTATTAGAGTACATAAAATGCGACCATGTAATAATAATCCTCCCCCATCCCAACAGTGTCCCCATCCCCCCTCGCTTCAGTCGTAACATATTATTCTAGAGAGATGTAATAATAAAAAGGGAGACGTTCGACGCTGGTGTGGCGAACACACAGGAAATTGCAAAAATGACTATTTGTCACTTTTCTCCTCCTCACTCCAAGGCGGACAAACTCGTTTGTTTCCTTTCCACGCTTTCCTTAGTCTTCCGGAACGAGTAAGAGAGTAGTATGCTTCGGGGCATTATTCACATTTCACTCATTATTGCGCCACCCCTCCCCCCTTCACAACCTGTTACTTACTTACCTACTTACTTTTCCCCTCCTGCCTGCTTTCCTTTTTCTGTGCTAATTACAATGGTCGAACAAGGTAGACAATGGAGTCAGAGAGAAAAGACTAGAAGGTGGGCATTATTATTACGGTCCCTTCAGGAATTACGCCCTCTTTAATCCACACTCTCAAAAAAATCAGGGTGGAGTTGAAATGTGAAAGGTTTTTTCTTGGATTTTTACAACCAATGCAGCAAGCAAAAAATGGTTGGCTTTTGGAACTGATGGGAAACTGAGGGAAACAAGTTGGGTGGGATTGGGATGTAGAGAAACAAATGGGATTTTAAGAACCTCGTATGCAAAACTTTCTCTCTTTTTTTCATTTCTTGTTTCCTTTTTTATACTATTTCGCATGCAAGGGAGGAGGGAAGCAGTTGAGCTGATGTGAGTCTTGCCTCTGATATGAATTTTTTCTCATTGGCATTATTATCACATTTTCTCCCCAAGATTCCATCCCTGATGGCTAGCGGAATTGATATTTTTTTTTGGCTAGTTTTGTGGCTCTTCTTGTTTTACTACTCAAATCCCTACTCGGCTCAGCTGGAGAGCTTCTCCCACTCACTCACTCGCAGCTCCTCCCTGTTCCTCCAGTTGTTGCTCAGCCAGAGTTTTGGACCACATAAAATGCAACCTATAAGTACGTACGACGACGGTACAGAGAAGAGCAAGTGGAAATGTATTATAAAAAGAGGAAATGAGCCCGAGCTTCGTTTCACTCTATAAAAAACACGTCGGGCGGAGGACATAATATTTATGTATGTTAATATAAAGATGAAATTGGGATGCATGTTTTATTCATGGGACACCAACAAGCCCCCACCAACAACATACATTTATTACCACCCTGTAACCATTCCCTCTCCATATTCCAACCATTTTATTATATTTTTTTTTTCGTCAGCAAACACGGTTTCGACAGTTACTTTCCTCCTCTGTCGAGGGACTACTACTCTTGAAGTGAAACTGGGAGGAAAATATGGGCCGCCATTAAATCCCTCGTGAAAACGAGTAGTAGTAGTAGTAGTAGTTGCTGTGGGAACACTATAATAATACACATATATAAGTACTATAATATAATGGGCTTGTCCAAGTTGCATTTCTCGCAGGAGAGGGAGGAAGGGAAGGGGAAAGGGAAGCAGGGAGACAGGAGAAGAGAAGATTTTTCCCCCCGACAGTCAGTGGTGGCATTAGCTTGTTTCCTGAATGCAAAATAATAATGCAATGTAATCTGTTTAGAATTGTTTATATTATTGTAATGTCTTTCTTGAGTTGCTCTTGGGATTGGGATTGCATTCCATTCCATTGCTGCTGTTGTGGTGTTTTGTGAGTTGAGTGATGACAAGAGATCTATTTGTTTGTTTCACAAGCAGTTTTTTTTTTGTTTTGTGAGCAGAAGCAACCTGAATCTGATTTATTTTCACGGCTCTCTCTCTCTCTCCCTACATACTCCAACAAACACAGAGCATGAGAGAATGGAGCAGTTGAAGCGGGATCATATTACACTTAAGATTTTCTCGGGGATGAGATTTCATACATTTTTCTTCTTCTTCTGCTTCTGCTTCTCCAGATCTGTGAGGAGAAGAGAAGAAAAAAAATACAATCGTTTGCGTTTGGCTGTTCAGTTGTGTGAGGATGGAGTGAGAGTTAAGTTACAAGGAGCAAGGCACGACGGGCTTGCAAAATACACGCCCGACCATGTTTTTTTACACATCATGTTGTATTTCGAGCAGATTCAGGGAGAGAAGGCCTATTAGTCGTGTAATGTGTACGTATTTTTTGTGCAAACAGAGTAATTCACTAGGCAGCAAACTCAGCATCATCATGTCAGTCATGACATACTTTTATAGAAAAAAAGTGCGGTGGTGGTAGGTGGTGGTGGTGGTGGTGGCTATATGGTTGTGCGGAATTCACTCTTCGCCAACACAGCTCCATCCAATGCCTCCAATCTCATCATCATCATTTCCCATTGTCAACACACAAACTGTGAGAGTCGGAGCAAATGAATGGACTCTTGGAAAGAAAGCTAAAGCATAATAAACTCCTCAGAGGAGCTTCGTCAGAAGAGCTGCTTGCGTGCCAGCTTCAATCTTCCGGGGAAAGTGCTGCTGCTTTTTTTCCTGGAGCAGCTCTCTCCCTCTTCAAAGCTGGATGGAAGAGTGAATCCAGGATTTTTTTTTTGAATAAGACAGGATGGATGTACGAGGAAATTCAGTGTGGATTGGGAGGGAGGGAGGGAGGTAGAGGTAGTTCTCTTCGATTCACTCGGGACAGGTGTGCCCAGACGGCGGATCTCTATAGGCACAAAAATAATAATAATAAAATCCTGCTTGAGACTCCATGTTCCTCTTCCTTGTTGCCTTTCAAGAGGAACGAACCCGGCCTCGTCTAAATAATAATAAACCATCAAAAGAGTAATTAAATGAGTCGCTTCCACTTTTCTACTTTTAATAAAAAACGGGGACAACTACTCTCTGATTCCTTTTATAATGGTGACTGCTGCATGCTGCTGCTGGAGCAGTTGGCTCCTCCAGTAGTCCAATAAAGAAGAATAAAGAAAGAGAGCAGGGCAGGGAGGACTAGTATTTCGAGGATTGTGTATATAGGAAATAATGTTGAAACAAAGGATGAGTGGTGGTGGTTGCTGGGTGTCTACTTGGGTGCTCGTCATTTATGCAATTAGTCCCTGTCAGGAGTGATGTTGATGGATTTTGTGTTGCTGTTGCTGCTGCTGCTTCTGGAAAAGTCAAGTCTATTTAGAGAAATGGGTGGATATCAAAAAGGATTTTCTTTATAATAAACGGAGGCGGAGGAGGGAACGCATTATATTGTTCACTTCCACTCCACTTTCCCTTTTGTCTGATGATGCTCAAGTTTTCAGCTTTGGCATTTAGCTTACGTGAAAAATTGCAAAAGGGGTTGAGCCTCATACGTTATAAAAAACTGTGTAGGCCTCACCGCACGGACTCACTTTTTACATCAATTACACCGGATTTTGGAGATGGCGTTTCCGCAAAAAAAACAAGAAAGTTTTATCATATGCCAAGTTTTGGGCAAAGCCTAAGCCGATCCCTTACCTTCACGTATATTTTGTGAATATTATGAGAGCATCCGGAGGCATCCTTTCCTCCATGGAACCAGCAGCAGCACCTCCTCCTCATCCCCCCACGAACTAATGATGAATCATGTTGGGGAGAGTCGAGACTTTCTCAAGGTGGAAATATCCGGTTGCTGGGACAATTCCAGCGTCCATCCATGGACTAGCTGAAACCCTGGCCGTTGAAAGTCGCTCTTACTATGATTATTATTATCATCTTCATACTTTGTTGATTCCATTGAGTTCCAGTCAGGGTTTGTTGTATTATGACAATGGAATAGGAGGCTTTTGTCCGCAATCTGACTGTTAACTCCTGCTGCTCTGCCGTTTCCCCCTTTTCTCTGACGAGCAATTCTCCTCGGAGGAGAAAATGGATGATGATAATGTTTTAAATGGGGAAGCGAGTTCCACACGACACGGCTGACTGACTGACTGAGGTTCCTATAATCTGGTCATATAGTCAAAGTTAGTTCACTCGAAATTCGCATCCTCTCTCCCTCCCTCCTTAACAAAACTGGAGGAACGTTCCTTCCATCCAACTCACAAACCTTGTCCGTCCAACCTGAAAAGAACCAATTTCGCGTGGAGCACTCTCTCCAGCCGCCGCGAACAAAAAAAAAATATATAAGATGGCGAATGCTCAACATCCCCTCCTCACACAGGATCCCCTCAGAGGAGGGCTCACCGTTGAAATGGCATCAAATAATTTTGTGACATTAGCCAGACACATTTTTTCTTGTTCAAAATTGAGGTCATCATCTACAGAGAAGAAGTAAAAAGAAGGGAGTTAAGTTGGAAGGAAAGTTTTGTAATATCACATACGAAGGAAAAGGAGGCATCATCATCACGGGAGTGTCAGAGAGGGTGACACAACCTTCAAGAGAGAAATGAAGGGTCGGGAAAACTTTACAATCGCTTGGCATGACGATATATCAATTCGCAACTGACGCCGCGCATAGCTCTCTACATAGGAATCACATCTTGGAATTGCTATACTCCCCAAATTGTTTCATTTCCCACTTGGGCGAGAGAACATTGGACATGGAACAGCAGTTGTCAAATCGGTTTTACCATTTCAAAGGAAAAAAGACGAAGAAGAAGAAGAAGAGAAAAAAAAACTTTTTAAGAAAGAAAAAAGAGGCTTTTTTTGGACGGGAGGGGGGAATTTCCATTAGTCAAGTTTTACAATTCACAGAATTGTACCCAGACGGAAACTCTTAGGATGGAACAATGAAATTGAGTGGAACAAAAAAAAGCTAGCCAATTTAATTGTAATTAAAGATTGTAAAATCTCCCGATTTGGAGGGATAACGAAAAAAAGCAATTTGCGTAGGGAGTTATTTTTTTTATATTTTATCTGAAACGAGCAGCAAAGTAGTCGTAACGGAATGAATATAGCAAATTAGAAAAGCTAAACAATTTAAGTCTTCAAGAAGATTAGAGTAAAATTAAAAATTTCTTTTAGATTTTCGCAGCGGCGGTGGCTGGTTGGATTAGATAGATGTATGTCTAATCTGTATTTAAGACCTGAGCAGATAGAAAAAGGATTTATTTTTTTGCAATTCATCCCTCCTCCCTTCCATCTAATCACACACTACCGCATTCAATTTTGCAGAAAAAGAGAAACTCGGAGTTGAACCAACATATATTTTCATTTCATTACCACATTATGCTGCCATTTTTCCTGCTCACATGAGAAGAAAATTCATGCAAGAGATGGTATCACACGACCGTCGCCAGCTCAGATATTCGAAAAGTTGTTGGAATTTCCGGAAAATGTTATTCCGGGATGAGGAGAGGAGGAAAGAAGAAAAAAAAAGTGTTTTTGGTTGTGAACATGACAGAGACACGAGCGACGAGTGGAGGCTGGAGGGAGGCTGCTGCTCGGAATGTTGATCCAGAGATCCAGAGTCTCCCAGCATCATAATATCAGCCTCGCTCGAGTCGTCGTGAGTTGCCACATTTTTGCTGGATGGATAGGAAAGGGATTGGTTCATGCAAATTGTAATTGGCACTAGCAAAACAGTTGTCACAATTTTTTTCCTTTTTACTTATGACATTAAAAATTCATCCCTCCTTTTATGACGTCCCTTGGCACCCTTTCCACACTTTTCCAAACTAGTTTTGGAGCAAAGGCCTATTATCCACAATATTGTTTGTCACTTTTGATGCTCGGCTCTGCAACCCAAGAAGAGAACTCTGGCGTTGCATTGCTCTAACTACTTTTTCAAAGGTATTAAGTATTTTTTGTTGTTTTTAATGGGAAGTGGAATCCAGCCAACTCTCAAGTAAATAGAGAATGAGAGGAGAAAATTGTTCCCCTTCGTCGTCGTCGCCAGTCTTTTGGAGAGGGGAAATGCTGATAAAAGTGGGTGAAAGTGGCAATATCCAGATTGGTGATATGGGCAGAGAGGGGGGGCGGGGGGCAGGGGACGGAAGTCGAATGAAAAATGGGAATGAAATGAATGTGGCTTTTTTACCCGGCATTTACTGCCTTCCCTTCTTTGATGAGTCTGTTTGGACGAGGATGGATGTCACGTTCTTGGTGGCACTGGAGGGTTGCCGTAGAGAGAGTATTTTATTTACATCATTCCAGGTTTTTACTAGCCAAAGGTACGATTAACTCGCCTCCGGGGTTTTGCTGGATGGCGGTGGACCTCCATTTGATAAAGTCGTTGGGGACGGGTTAACATCACACTAGAGAATTTGATGACGAGGCAAGGATTTGCTGCGGAACAGACTCGCAAAATGTATTTGTATAACAGATGAAACGAAAGGGGAGAAACTACGCTCCGTTTTTAGCCTGTTGTGATTTTTATTTTTACCAAATATGTGAAAATGGCTCCATACCTTTTTTAAGTGGTACATATAGCAAATGTGTGGGTGGCTTACTTGTAACATTTGATTGGAAAATAAAGTATGTATACCACTACCTTAGCCTGAATATTTTATGCCACCGAAGAGGAAATTGAGACACCTGACAAGTTATCAAAGACTTAATGAGCGGGTGCGAATCGTATACAACAAAGGAAAACAGAAAAGCTTACGTCAATTGTACTACTACTAATAATAATAATAATATGGCCTGGCTACAAAAAGTTGCGGAAGGTGCGATGTTGTCTTTAGATAAATCAAATCAAGAGCAATTTTATTTTTTCAAAATCGAATTAAAGATTTATACGAGTTGTGAATTAGAGCCGCTCACTTGTGACTCGTCATCATGATCCTCTAGTTGCAAGTCTGAAATCGTGACAAACTTCCAGATCCTTTGTTTGTTCGCTCAAAGTTTGAGTAAAATAAAGCAACCTCGCAAGTTTGGTTGCATCAACTTATTAGACCCTTATCGCACAGCGTCCTTTGGTTTTGGCTGAGTTTTGAGTTGCTGATATTAAGTTGATCAGTAAAGAGCTGAAAGAGAGAAACATTCGCAAAATAAATTCATCTTTGGAATTAAATTCTTAAAAATTCCTTAGAGTCTAAAAATATTCATAAGATCAGGGCAGAAATGCAGTGCATATCAGTCCAACTCTCGGGGTTGTTTTTTAATATCAAACTACCCTGCAAATGGAGCTGTATAGACACCCATGAACCACAGCTTGCTATGTGATCCTCCCACCTGGGGATTTGCCACTGGCCCGGTTATCAATAATAGCAACAAACTGTCCCAATTCTGAAATGTCAGTAGGCACAACAGACATGATGAAACCTTTCCTTTTCCTTGCTTATAATGAAATTAACGAGATCATCAACGAGACACTCAAAAGACTGCATAGGTATACGACGTTTGGGATCTTCATCATAAGAAACTTTGTTGTGAAGAGTCATCCTCACTCAAGCCAACTAAAAAGCCTGATACCCAACATGTTCCCAAATCCCATATATATCTACTAAATTATTATTAGTGCTTATAATTATTATTACTTGTGCGTGAGTACTTATTATAGGGTCGATATTGGCATTTAAGGAAGTAACTCTGACGCTCTTCAGGTTCGTCCGAGAGAGGATCCATCGTTCGGACGGACGGTTTTTTGCCCACTCTTGAAAGCAGTGAGGCTGATGAAATAACAGAACTACTTTTTGAGAGAGGATGAGAAATTGGGAAGGCGTAGGCAACCCCACTTGTAAATTCTTGTTACGGATATTATATTATTCCTCCGCGTTGCTTGACTAGGATCCTGCTGCTGATGATGATATGATGATGATGATGCAATCAGTTCCCTTGTGAGTTAACCCGAGTTGCGAGAGAGACCTCACAGTTTGCTGCTCGAGTTTGTGTATTCTAATTAGCTTCCTGATGCATAAGTATCCGGATAATTAGGACACGATTAGCTGGATCCCGTTTCACGGGCTACTAGTTCGATAGTTTTTAATGGGAAAGTGATTCCACCATTTTATTCCACCTCCCACCAGCCCACCACTCGACTCTCACTCAGAGAGTGTGATTCTCGACAGGGAAATATATGCCTCGCTATAGTCACTCCAATTTCAGTCCATATTCGCCATCCACTGGCTGACGATGCAAATATGGAGGGCAGCAGGAGGGAAACTGCTACAAATATATTTTATCTTGCTGCTGCAGAGATTGCTTGAAAATGGGGAGTATCGGGTATCATCATGTATCTTTTTTATTGGTGGACATGCAACTGCTTCACTCCATTATTGGTACTGCTGCGAGTACTACTACTCCGATGAAGAGGCCATCCCGACACATTATGATTGTCATATAGGGTGTGGATGATGATGATGTGATGATAGGGATAAAATGAAAATGATGATTATCGGAGGACTGATGATCATGATGATCGTCATTCTTGATGTGAACCGGATGATGATGATGATAGTGATGGGGGCGATAGGATTGCGAACACGAATCTAGTTACATAATATTTTCTTTTTCCTTTTGGCGAATCCACTTGTCCAAATGGTCGTACGTAATGCTGCTGGATAGGTTGTTAGCAATACATTCCGGATTCTGGAATTATGGAGGGCATTGGTGGTCATTGAGATGCTGGTGCACGTCCTCCTCTCGCCTTTCTCCATCTCCACCACCTCTCCTCATCCCCTTCCTTCCATCCTTACTGTCCAGAAAAAAGGAACTGAGAATGTAATATTCTCTCTCTCTCTCTCTCTCTCTCTCTCTCTCTCTCTCTCTCTGCCTACACGTAACTTTCACCATTCTCTATTGCAGTTTTCCCCCAGCGTGCCCGTCGTCCGTCGCTGGGAAACGTTTGCGTAATACACTATTCCATTTTAGAAAAAGCAAAGGAATATATGGTCTGTACTTTATTTTGGCATGACCTAACTGATGAGCGTGTCATTTATATAGAGAGGGAGAGGGAGGGAGAGAGGGAGAGCAGAGGCGTTGGTGTTGGCATTGCAGTGCAGTGCCGCCACTTGCCTCTGACCTGTGATAAAAATAATAACAGTGATGATGATAATGGGCTTTGATCGCATAATATCACATCAACCTTACCATCATAATTTTTTTTCACGGCGAACTTGATCATCATCATCATCAGTTGGATGGAAGCAGAGGCAGAGAGACAGAGTAGCAGCAAAGACCAAGCCCCCCACCCCCTCCGTATTTCTTTCTGGGTTCTGTCTGGCAGCAGCAGGAAACGAACCAAGGACCAACACAGCATTCCCCACCAAGTCTAGCGTCCACTAACTTTTCGGCACGTTGTGCCCTTCTATTTACAATATTGCCTGGTTTTTTATCGGGGTTCTTTTGTAGTTCTCACGGAGAATACGAATAACGAGTTGGCTCTTCCCAAAAAATTGTCACGTTGTTGCTAAATTCCTCTCAGGCTTTTCCCCTGCCACATTTTTTTTCTAATAGCGGGCGCTACGTTTTAGTAGAAGGAAGGCATTCTGACTGAAGCCTCGGGTGGGTGGTTTTTCCCCTGCACAATAAAGTAAGTTGCAGTTGGTTCTCCGGTGATTGAAGTAACGTGGGTTGTGTGTTGGAAGCTTGTAATGATAAAACGAGGAGTTGCATAATTAGTGGACGCTACAGATGACGCGCTTATTGACGAATTAGCATAAAAGTGGAGGAATTGGAATAAAAGGAAAGGAGCATCAGGCGAGGAAGCGAGCGAGCTGGAAACGTAGATTGACACATTAATTTTCACAACCTGTTTACGACGAGCTCATGTTTCACAACAACTTTTGATGGAAATTCAATTCACAAAGTTTGCTTTAATGGGGAGATGAAAGGGGCGTAGGTAGTGTATTGGTTGCAGTTGGAAATGATTCCATGATTTTTATTTACATGGAATGAGGGGGATGGATGGGGGATAGCTTGCTAGTGAAATAAGTATGCACGCCGCAATTTTAGTTCCCCAAAACTCTCTCACTTTTTTTAACGAGAGACGGATAATAATAATTGCCACTTTTTCTAGTTTTTTTCTCTCTCTAAACAATAGCTGTCACGGAAGAATAATAATTCTTGACGGGCTATAGTGCCATTTCGGAAACAGATTACGGAGGGAACACGGAGGGAAGTTTGTTGTTTGCCTGGAATTAAATTTCAGGGTTCGGGAAATTGTTGGTGGTGGAGTGGAGGGTGGACGTGTTTACTTTGGCAGTAAGTGAGTCGACGTGACAAAGCATGAAGCATATTATTTAGTTTTCCTTTTGTAGCCAAGAAGGAAGTGTTGCCGTGATTGCTCCATCTTAACATAATGGGAGCCATATAATAAAAAAAGAGGTGGTTTTCCAGGGAAAGGTGTAAAATTTCACATGATTTCGTGAAATGAATTCATCATGCTGCTCGTAAAAATGAACATCTTTGTGGAAACTGGAAACTGTGTTGTAGCTACAGCTCCAGAGTAGTTCTCTCTCTCTCTCTCTCGACGTGTGTTTTCCCAGACAGGGAAGTCGATGAAGTGGGGAAATGGGAGTTGACATGGGCTTCTTCCAAAGAAATCCTGTGTAGACTCTTGAGAAAGAAGCGGGCTGTAAACCGTGGAGTAGTAGTAATAGTAGCTGCAGCGGAGTGGTGGAGTGGAGCCCATTATGTATTTTCGTCAGGTGAGGTAATTCCAATGTGCTCAGTTCCGTTCCATCCGTCTTATCTGATAAACGTCATGTTTTCATCTCGGCAGGAGCAGAACCACAACACTCGAGAGAAATCCCCTCCTTCTCCTCTTCCCCCTCATCTCTCTCTCTCTCTCGCTCCGTCCTTGTATCCAACTAAATCTGTTTCGGTTTTCAGGGAAAGTTGTTTGAAGAAAGCCATAACTGTCACTTGTCCACTCCACTGTAGCCTCGGTTTACTACCTTCTCCTCCCATTAATCCAGTCTCAGACTCAGCAGCGGCAGCAGCACCAAACTGAAAGACAATGTGAAGGTTTTGGTGAAGGTGGATATTATAACCAACTCGACTGCTGCTCATATCATATCCCTTCAAACGGCTATTTTGGTTGTCGTGTCTTGCTGTTGAGCGAGGAAACCAGTTGAGAGATTTTCGCCTTTAAAACAACAACACAACACATTTTATACGTATTAAGGAATTTTAGGAAGCCCGTCGTCGTCGCATATATATACTATCATGTGGGGATGGAATGGAGGTGATGGTCTTGGTTTTGTTGGTGATCATAACCAGAAAATAATGGGCTTGCTTGTAAAACTTGGCCGCTCTCTCTGTCCAGCTAAGCTAACCTCCGTGTGTTCATGTACAGAAGACAGGGTGGGGGGATGAGAGAGGAGGGAAGATAGTTCCCTTGCTCAATATACCTATACAGCTGAATCCATCATCCATTATCTTGTTGTGCAGTAGTCTCTGGTGGATTTTCAGTTGGCGTTCACTACTTCTCAAGCAATGATGATGATGATGCGCCATGTCGAACCCTGCTCCGTTTTTTCTTCTCGATATTCCCTTTCCCTTCTTATCTGGGGCCGGGGGGAGGCTCCCTGGGTGAAATCTAGCTGGATCGCCTAATTTTTGCTGCTACGCTCTCCGCTTCTTTTTGCTCCTACCTCGCTTTCTCCTGAATACTTTATATAAGAAGATGGATGGATAATATTATGGTGCTCTGGCTATATCCTCCTCGCTGTCGTCAAGTTGCCTCATTATTACTTACTCACTTAATCTTGGTATATAGCAGCTAGCCACAAAGCTAGAGAACCAGGTTGTACAATATCACCTTCGACGCTAAGTAAGTAACCAACCCCAATTTAACAAATTTTGTATCAAAAGGATGAGGATGATGACCGACCACGTCTGGCTGGTCGACGACTACTCTGCCACTCTCTGAATAATAGAAATGAAATGCTCAAATTTATTTTCGCAACAGGAATGATGCTCCAAAGTGAAGTCTAAACTTTTTAGAGTGGAGTGGAGTGGTGGTGGAGTAGTAGAGTAGTTGTGGTGGTGTGGTGGTGGTTATGTGAGTTTATCCCTCAGCTTAAATTTTGGATTCCGTGGTGTAACTCAAAAAAGAGTAAATTTTTGACAGGAGTGTACCCTTCTAATCCATTTTTTAAATGGGAGATATTCCTGCTAAATGAAATTTTAATCCTTCTTCTTGTCCTGCTGCACAAGGATCTGGCAAGTTGGGAAGAGGGCTCTTTTAGAATTCCATCTAAAGCGCCCACAGAGAGTGATGGAGCGAGAGAGAGAGAGAGAGAGAGAGAACGGGCTTCGTATGTACCACCCAAGCGATGGTTGAAGTGGAGGTAGGCGTTCTCTTCAGGAAATAAACGCGAGTTGATAGCAAGTGGAATTAATGTTGCGGAATAAAATGTTGTTGTTGCAACATGTCGGTCGGTTGGTGGCAGTCTCAAACCAACGGCTTCATTTTAGGGCGTGGAAGAAGAAGTGGCACGTAAAAGAGTTTGTTTTCTTACGCAATAAAACCCCATTTCAGGGAAATAAAAGGGAGAGCACGAACGCAATTACGTTTTAAGATTGGATGCTGACCAACACAACAAAAGGTGCCTGGAGTCCACTTCTCCCCGCCGTACCGCTCCTCCTCGCCTCACTCATGAACAAAGTTATAAAGAATAAAAAAGGCTCTGGCGAGTAAATAATCATTGTAAAAAGGAAACGGTTAAAAAAAGTCAACAAGTACAAAAAGTGAGTAGTGAGGAGAGAGAGAGGGAGCGGGCGGAGGAGTGGAGACAGGGAGCTTTTGCAATTTTTTTGGAGGCAACTTGGAGGGAGAGAAAAAAAATGCGGTGACAGGAGGGGGGAGAGCTCTCTCCGAGCACGGCTTTGTTCAAGTAGTTTTTGCTGCCGACACTTGTGCGTGTGTGCTTCAGGGAGGGCTAATGGGAAATGTGGCTCGTCTCGTACTGAAGGCAACAAAAACTTTTTTTCTCGAGAATCCAACTTATATTAAAGGTTTTTTGGCACGATTTCAAAATTACATCTACATAAGAGCTCCAACTCAAGTGCACTTTCCCTGGAAAACCTGGTGATTTCAACGAGACAAAAAACGGAAGGAGGAAGTAGATTGAGCTGCTTCTGGTGGCGGTGGTGGTGGTAGTGGAGGAGGTGGTATGGCTGGCTTTTAGGTGGCGACACGAAAATCCATTTTTGAGGAAAAATCTCAAACTCGCAAAAAGAAAACGGAACGGGCTCAACGCACCACCGCATCTTCTTCATGTTTCTCTTTGTACAAGAGTTTAGGTATATGCATGCAGCCGGAACATCCATTCCGAAAGCTTGCTGCCTCCTTCCATTCCATTCCATTCCATATTCCATGCAGCAGCAGCAGCAGCACAGACAGGGACAGGAGGCAGATTTCGGAAATTTTTGGTTTCGGGTTGGTGATTTATTGAAGAGAGCACGCAAGGATTAGAAGGAATTAAGCAGTTCATATAGACCTAGTCAAGTTGACGCTTAATTTTCAATTACTACTTCTTCTCTGTAGCCCTTCCAAAGTCTCGCGGAGCTCAGCAATGATGATGATGGAACATGGAACTACCATGCCAAGCAAGGCTCCACCAGCCATAGTCTAAAATATTTATTTATACAGAGTGGAACTATTTTGCCTTGGTTGCAAATATCGGAGAGGGGAGAATTGAAATAAAAATACCTATGAAATGTTATTTTATTACACGGGAAATATATTATGGAGTAGAGCAAAAAAAAATATCAATAATTCCGAGAGCAAAAATGAGGTTCGTTCAGGATGGATTCCTCGTCCTCCTGTTTTGGTGCAAAGAAGGTGCCATATTGGTTGGTGGTGGGGGTCTCCCAGAATTTTTGTGGGGTAGACGAGCTCCTACGTTTGGGTTGAAGGCCAACTTTGTTCGTAATTAAAGGGAAGAAGGGAGAGAAGAATTAGCCGAGAGTGTGGGTGGGTGGTTCTCCTTTGCACGACGGCATAGACCGGAAAACGTAGGAGTAGGAGCCCCTTTTTCATCTTGTTTTTATCGAATTAATATTTTTTTTTGAGTTTGCTTCGCTGCCAATCTTTTATTTTTTTAGAGGGCCTCCTTCCCATCCTGTGTTACTTTTTCCTAGTCCAACTCCGCATTTGAACCCTTTTTTCTAATTTCAATTTACTCTTTCATATTGCGGACTGCAATATTTCGCGAAATATCATTGGCAGAAATATGCTCGTTGATTGAACCCATGGTCGTAATTATTACACCACAGCCATTGCTAATAATAAAAGCAAAAGTGTAACATTTGTGTTGCTGGTCTTTCTGTGGGAGAGGAAAAAAAGTGAGTGTGGAATATATATTTTTTCAATAAATATTCCCTTTTCATCTTTGAGTAAACATATATATACATTTATTTTTTTATGTTTGGAATGGCTTTCGTTCTGGCTTCTTGGGAGACGACATCTGGGATGGGAGGGAGCAGGCAGGCAGTGGATGGAACACAATAATAAATTCGAGAAGAGAGAGAGAGAGAGAGGAACAAGTTCCCTGACATTTTCTGTTCGAATTGGTATTAACTTGCTAACTGGTTGTCAAGCCGGGCTCCAATATTTTCCAAGAAAGGAAAACAGAAATCTAATAACATGTGGAGCAATATTGATTTTCCCAATTTTTTTTTGCACCAGTCCATCTTTATTTGTCAACTTAAAACACACACACAGACACACACACATTCCGGGAGGAAAGGGGTGGTGGCGTCGTAGACTTTCTTGTTGTTGTTAGCTCTTAGATTGATCGAACCACCACCGCGAAGCCAGCCAATCTGTCTTCTTTTAAAGAGATTATGTTTCGAACAGGTCTGGGCGAGTGCCTAGCTATTGTGTGCACTAAGCACCACCACCACCTTACACCTCTCTCTTTATCTCGCCTACACCACCACCACCACCACCTCTCCATCTCATCCCTGAAATCCGACCATCCAAAAACTTTTCTCTGCCACCTAACTATCTATCCATACGCCTTTTCCTCTATTGTAAATACAATAGTTGGGTTGAGCAGGTCAGATTTTTACCCATGCATTCATGCAGCCATAACGACTAATTCGCAACATCAACTTCAATACCCTCTATCCATCCGTGTTCCCTCCGTTGGGTTCGGCTTTTTCTTCTTTTTTTAAATGTGAACCTCTAACGCGGACACTGAACACATTGCAAATTCTTGAATTTCTGTCGCTGCTGCTACAATTATTTAATTTACATAAACTGGGAATTTGTATGCGCCCTTTGCCCCTGCCAATTCAATACATAGTAATTTATGGGGAAAGAGGATGAGGAGGGGGAGGGAGGAGTATAGTGCCACCACCAACCAGGCAAACATTTTCTTGTCTGGCTGGCTAACGACTTCCGTAACGACTCCTTTCTCCAAGAGCAGAAGAGTTGCCACTTTGGGGCTCGCTCAGCCACCACTGCACTCGGTCATTGTCAGCAGAGGCAAGCGAAACTTTTCCCCTTCTTCCTTCTCCCTTATTTCTCGCTGAGGTTGAACATTGAACTTCGACGACACATTTTCTCTTGCCGAGTAGAAATTGTCAACAGAATGAGCACCACCACCACCTTACCTCCTAGCTGATGCTGCTAACTTGCTGGTCCAAAAAAATAGCAGCTCTCTTCTCTACTGGAGATTCCAGTTGAGTTAGCGCTTTCACCACGAGCTCCTCGACAAGGGAGAGAGAGGGTCTGTCAGAAAGACAACTGGAAAGAACGAGTCCTCCCTCCTCTTCTTAAACATCTTACGCCATTTTCCAACTTGGATTTTTTTCTCCAGCACTGGCATGAGGCGAGGCATATATATACGTACCTATGCTCATTCAGGCCAAAGAAAAAAGGACGGGATTTTTTTTCTTTGTTGTCTTAACGTACTTTTTTTTGTCAGTTTTCTTTATCGGCGAGGAAAAGGGGTAGAACAGAATTGTGTGTGCACAGACAGAGCGACTACACTCCTTCGTTTCACTACATCAAATAAAATGGTATGCCACACAATGGACTAAAGAGAAAATGTAGCAACTCATCGGCTTGCTTGATTCACATTATTTCTACAGAGACCCGACATGCGACAGAGTAAATAAAAGGCATAAATTTTAGCCATTTGAACCATTTCAATTCAGTTCCATTACGTATTTTTATTTTGTCCCAATATGTCTCATAATTGAACAATTTCGGGTTAAAACTACATAATAACCATTTCATTTTGAGATGTGTTCTTTAAAAAAAAGAAAAGGATTCCATACGGTGTCTGTAGGAATCAAAAAGGCTCGAGTTCCATATGATGCCATTTCTTGTACAATTATATCCAACGACGACGCGACGACCCCATTCCCAGCAATACTTTTTCTTCTTCCACTACACCACCATTCATCTCTCTCTTGCCACATTTCCTCTTTTCCCCCCCTTTTCTCTTCTCATTGCTGTTGCAATGGCTTTTGGAGTCTTTTTCTCTTTTTTTATTTTGGAGAGGATGGCCTTAGTACTAGGTGGGTAGTTGCCTCCGACAAACATTGTGTATCTGTATGTTGGATTGACGGGGAAATGGGGGCAGAGGGAGGCGATATTGCTCCTGTCAGTTGAGATATAGCTCATGATGACAAAGATCAAATAAAGGGGAGTGGAGACAAAAGGAGAAATTTATGGGAGACAGACTCATTTCCGAATGCAAATTCAGCAACAGACAAAGAAAGAAATCATGATTGTTTTTTGTGTCACATAGGCTGAATGGTGTATGGTGGATCCCATTGACAGTGTTGGGATATCCGAGAGAGCGACGAGGGCAAGGAATCCGCTAAAAAGAGACTCCAAGTTGGGCTGCTATATTGCAATATTTGCAGTCTATATATAGATATAGATAGAGTCTATGAGTTTGTGCAAGAGAATAATGGAATGGAATTCAATGAGCTTTTTTTTGCGAGCTGGCATGCATGCACGCACGCCATGCACCGTACCGTATATTGTGTTGTTTGTGTTGCCGAGTTTTGGTGAGTGAATCCAGTATGTGCCCTGCATACGGAGGACGACGCCACGACGACGTCGTCTTTCCAAACTGTGTCAAGTGGAACAAAAGAGATGATGGGAATGGGATTGGATAAACTGCTGATCTAGAAGAAAAGATATATAGGTATATTTCGTAGTCTGACTTGTTTTTTTTTTCTTTGATTGATCCCGCAGGTGGAGGAAGTGGAGGGGAAGTGTTCCCCCAATGAGACAACGCCAGAGTTCGGGCATGAGAGGGGTGAAGGTGGTGGGGGCTACCAGGCCAGTGGAGGAGGCACCTCTTCCTCATCATCCGCTACTGCTGCTGCTGGAAGTTCAAGACAGGCTGGAAGAGGAGGAGGACAAGACAGCTCGCGCCGCACTTCCAGTTCCAGTCATCACAGTCAACAGTCCGACGGCCAAAGTGAACGACACAATAGCGACTCGACTAGTGTTAGCAAAACACAAGCTACCTCTTCAGGCTCCCCCGCAGACAGTCCAGCTCGGTAAACCAAACTACTCTCTTGCTTTTCTTATCCCACTTTATTTCCGCCACTTTTTTCTCATCAATTCTTGCCATTAACATTTTATATTGCTCAACTTTGTCATCATATCCGCCGCAAAACTCTCTCAGCCTTCAACATAAAATAAAAAAAAATAATAATAACAATGCCAATAAAGACTAAACTAAGTAAATTGGGGTTGGAGAGGCCGCGAGGCTGGATTGCAAGCAGTCTCTTCTCTCAGCTAAAAAGAAAGAAACCAAAAGACACACACACTTTTTTAATCAATATATTTTTGTCTGAATTGAGATCCAATGTCGTCGTGTTTGACTCTTCCCAAGAGCAAAATCTGACAGCATCATCCATCCATCCCTGCCCGCCCCCCTCCCCCGTCCGCCTTCCAGTTGACATTTAATTTTGTTAATTTTGGAAATGCAAATGCAAAGTATACAAATCCACGAGTCAGTCGAGCGGCGGGGCTTCATCAACATAATATCCATTCTTTTTCCGAGTAGTAGTGCAGTGGACCCACTTCACAGCGCTCATATCTTTCGATGAAATCTTTGGAGGGGGGAATCTCACAACAACCGCTCCAAAAATTCACAAGGGAAAAAGGGAAAGCAAAGAGAGTATGCTTGCTTTGCAAAGGGTAGCGTATCCTACGTCAGCGTCAGCACAAAAAACCCAACTTTAGTTTTTTCACATGCAATGCTTCTCCATGCAACTTTTCTTCGTAGACAGCCCGACAGCCCCTCTTTTGTACTCCCTTTTCTGTCTACAATATAGCAAAAAAGGGAGATGAATAAAAAAAAACGTTTTGTTGAACAAAATAATAATACATGAAATGTATGTATTGTTGTTGTAAGTTGTGGGGGGGGATCGTCATGTTGGGTGGGTAGATGGTACTCGTCCACCGGAAATGCGACAATTGTACACAAGTGTTTTGGTGCATGAGGATGATGATGACGAGGATGGGGGATGAGAGGAGGAGGACCTCTGTCTGTACGAGACAACTTTTTAATTACTTCTCACTCCAAAAAGCACTTTTAAGCCTCAATCTGGTTGAGTGAGGAGGAGCGACACTGGTATACAAAATACTATCTGGTACAACAGTAGTGGAGTTGTTTGTAGTCATGTAATAATTTACCATTTTCATTCTTCCGCGAGACCACTCGCTCAACTCTTGTTGATCTTGTGGCGGGCGATGTTCCCGTTCCCAGAGAATGTGATCCCAGCAGTTGATATGGAGCAGACAAAACAGAGACTCTCTGTGAGAATATATAGTATAACTTCCCAGAACTCCAGTTTTTTTCCTCCACACATCCCCCACCACTTACTTCCATGATGCAAATACTTAGCACTCCGAAATAATAAAAAATAAATGTTTTTTTTCGTCCTGTGACATTGAAAGTTTTGAAGGGTTGATGGTTGGTTGCTGACTTAGTATGTGCCCCTATGATTGTCGAAAAAAAACCCGAGTATGATGCTATCAGATTTTGCAGAGGGGAAAGAGGAAAGCTGAGTTTTGTTTTAAAAAATAAAGTTTTACATGATTAACATATTTTTGGATGATTGGTGTTATGCGCGTAATAGAATTAAACTTGGCTGTTGTTATATACGTTTTATTACGTTATACTATATCGCAACTTAAACTACAATATTTCAGCTTACAATTAGTTGTTCTAAAAGGAAATGATGGGTAATTACTTACTTTTTTTTGTTTAATTTTTTCTTGGAATTTTATGTTTTATTGTTTTAATTCAGTACAATTCTGACGGGCGCTTTGCTACGACTATATATTATTATTATTCGCATATTGGCTGCTGCTATCTATTCAGAGAATCATCATGAGCTTGTGCACAAAAATAATAAGCGAATTGAGCTACTAACAAAACCAAAAAAAAAAAACGAAACGAAGACAAAAAAAATGAAGCGGATTTATTTTGCAGCATTATTATTATACCTTTCGCCTTCGCCGCTGCTGCCTGCGCCTCCGTGTGGTTCCACCACCGCTTCCAAAGTTTTAGTATATTATGACGGCTGGGCGGAGGAGGCCCACGGAGTAGAGCCACGCTTAAAAAGGGAAAGTTAATATTGAATTTTTAGTAAAAACTTTTCAATTTTCATTTTCTCTCTCGCCGTCGTCGCAGCTTCACCAGCAGGAAGGATAGTAAAAAAATAAAGCTAATAGGGAAATATTAATACTATTATTATTATGGAGGTTGAAGGTTGAAGGTTGTGCGCTGTCTAATAAATATATTAATTTGGTATATCATCCCATTTCATCTCAAAGAATAAATTTTTAGTCATTATGATACGGAGACAGGTGGCCTATATAAATATTTTTAGCTTTGCTGCATCACTGACTACCTCTTACAAACACAGTCATTTAATTAAGTAAGTAGAATATTCGTTTACAAGGTGTGACTCAATTGGTTGGATCAACATAATACTACTATTGTTTTTTATATTACTCTATCTATAGTATATGAAGTGTATAGTTAACTTGTTATTATTGTACAGCGACTTTCTTTTAGAGCTCTATAATAGCTGTTCCTCGTGATTCTTCGAATTTTCCATCGCCACGGCTAGTTTAGGCAAGGTTTATTATAATTGTTAGGAAGTCTAGTAGTGGAGTAGGTGGTGGGCGGGTGGAAAAGGTGAATTGGATTACGAGATAATATATCGTTAGTTTTAGAGAGTAACGGAATTACGTACGTCCTGCTAAGCTATGTTCCAGGTGAATGGTGGTTTGGGACAAATTCAACTACCTATACCCTATATACTATAAATTACGTGTATGGTATGAAAGTTTGTTGGCTAGCCAAACAAACAGTGTGCGTTGCATCCTCGCCGTCGTCATCGTCTTGGTAATAGGGCCACACTCTCCTTTTTTATATATCCATCCTTTACGGAATTCCAGGATCGGGTGAGAATTTAAAATGAGGAGCTTGGTGGTAGAAGTGGTATACCTATTATATTGGTTGCAGTGCCGGCCGGCCACCATCGCAGACCAACTTCTTCCCACTAGCAATGTAGGTAGGGACGACTTAATTGTCTCTAATCGTAAGCGTCAAAGAAGTAGTTTTGGTCTCCCCCAAAGGCTACAAAACTCGGGCTGCAAGAGTCCATCTCATTAATAAGTCATTGGCGGAGGTCGGAACGGTTGTCTTGAAAAGCCTCTAAGCCTGAACGTCTATATTGTCCGCGCTAGTTGCACCGTGTATGCTCTTTGAAAGAACAGAGTTGAGCAGATCTGGCTAATTCCGTAGTCGACGTAATTCCTCCCATTATTCTTAAAGTCCTACTTGGTCTGGAGTTTGGAGGGGATCTGGACTGGAGGGAGGAGGGGAGCTAGAGTAGACTCTAGACGATGTACATTATGCATGAGATGACAAGGTGATGTGTGAACTTGAGTGAGTTCCATATTGAATACTGGATTTTTGCACCACCACCATACCACCACCACGGACGGCAATCATGCATGGTCTCCGGCTGGGTGGATGCTCTCTCTCTCTCTCTCTCTCTCTCTCTCTCTCTCTCTCGGCTCCGACTTTTGTGTGAGGAGAAGAGAGTGGAGTGGATGGTGGAGGCCCTTGGTCTTCCTCATCCGAGCATGGTAGTAAAAAGTGTCAGAGAAAGAGGCAACGGAGCGGATGATTGCTTCCTCCACTTCACTTCACTTTGTCCTCTTGTCGGCCGCCTCCACCGTAGTCCTCCAACAACTCCACTTTTCTCTCCTTCCATTCTCCTTTCATCATGCTTGGCTAATTATTACTCCGTGAGGAGAGGAGGCAGGGTGGCAGGCAGGCAGGCAGCAAGTGAGAGGCAACTTCCACTTGCTACTTTAACCAAATTGTATGCTCACTGTGGCATGTTTTGTTACAACAACAACAATCTGCCGACACTGCACTGCTCCCCCACCACAACCACTCACTGACTCACTCACTCACTCTCCAGTCCCACCAACCAACTCTCCACCTCTTTAAATCATGCCAACTTGTTAGCAGAGAGCTGGAGTCCACAAACAAACCGTCCGCGTCCGTCCGCCAATATCATTATTTATCTATCCAAATACCATTATTGTTGTAACTTGTAGGAACCGGAGCCTTGCTGACAGACACAAAGCACGCAACACAAATCCGATACATTTATCACTCGGGCTCAAACATTTAATAACAAATTTGTCCTCCAGCTTCTCCATCCAGCATTATTCGCAGCCGTGCATGCTTCTCCTTCCGATGATGACGATTCCCAAGCCAAGCCAGCCACACAGCTTCCATTATTATTCCACTGACAGAGTGACAGGCGACAGGGGAAGGAGAAGGGAAATGGGCTAAAATGAAAAATGAAATTAGAACGGAATCCCGTTAAAGAAGAAGAATCCTCTTGAAGAAGCAAGGCCTCTCCAGCGTTGAGAATTTGCTTAGAGGATTTATATTTTTTGAAGGGCACAGGATGGAACAATTGGAACAATATGCAGCAGCGTCTGTTTACGCACGTGCATATTTTTATGCAAAAAAGGATAAATCTATAGGTATCCATTACACAAAGTGAGTCAGTCAGTCAGGGCTCATAATTCCAAAAAAATGTGATGAGAGCATGTTAAGGAGGGAGGAAGGGAGGGGCTTCCCCCTCAGCGTGTAACAAAGTGTGGTTGGCCACAGAAAGAAAGTCAAGTGAAACAGGATCAGTTTCGGCTTTTGTGCTTAATCTGCGCCAGCTTTCTTCCTAATAGCACTACTTTCAACATCCACTTAGCCTCCGCCTCCTCCACCACGCACGCCAAGAATGAGGGAGCATCGCATCACAACTCTGAAAAGGTCGCTCTTTTTAAAGAGAAAATTCAGACCAGAATTAGTATGCCAACAAAAGAGCATGATGGGAAGCAGGAGCAACCAAGAGCAACTTTTACATATTTTTTTTACAGTGGCAGTAGTTAGGGGAGGGAGGGAGGGGGGAGAGAAGCTTGAGAGAGAGAAGAATCTTGAAACCTTAGTCGATCTCTACAGAGAGAGAGAGAGAGAGAGAGAGAGAGAGAGAGAGAGAAAATATCTTGAAACCTTAGTCATGCCATCAAGTTATTTGTTCACTTCATGAACTGCTCCTCTACAGCTCGGCCTGCTCCTCCTGCAAAACTGACAAAAGTAAACGAGGAGTAAAGTAAAGAGCAAGGCTGGCTGACTTTTTTCTGTTACATTACAAAAGTAAATAAAAAAAAGTGGGAGAAAGGGGAAGACAAAAGGGTAAGAAGGTATAGATGGTTAACATATATGCATCCTCCTCCTCCTCCTCCGCCACCACCGAGTTCCAAGAGCACTCAAGCCGCCTCTCCCATTCCAACTCATTTCAAAAATGATCTTACAACTTCACTCTCTCTCTCTCTATCTCTCTATCTCTCTCTTCTCGTTACATTCCATTCCATAATTGCGACAACATGAGCCATTTCCATCTCCACGCGATACAAGCTGAGGAAACGAAAGCAGAGAGGAAAAATGAGTAGGGCTGCGCTCCTCTCTAAAGATAACAACATTGGCGGCGAGCTGGCATGGAGATCGAGGTTGGAGTAGTTGGAGGGATGCGGCTCATTCCCAAAAAAGCCACATGATCATGAATCAGCTCATTTTCCCGTCATTTTCATTTCATTTGAGGAAAGTGGGAAGGAAGGTCGAACCGTCGTCGCCAAAACTTTAATTGAACCTTGTCCCGAATAAAGAGGAAGAGAGAGAGAGAGAGAGTTCCACTGGAGAAGGAATAATATTAATGTACAGCATGTGTAGCGGTTTTACTCTCACGATGCTGTGTGCTCATTGCAGCTAGGCACAAATGGAATATTATTATTTCAATTGGAGATGGGGAGAAAAATAGTCGCTTTCCCGATAAAAACCAACGATAATAATGATGCGGCTGGCTCAGTGGTTTTTGCGGCTAGACAAATCCAACTCGAGTGTACTTTGCATGAGGGGAGCTCATTAGTTGGGGATAGCGGAGGAGGTGGGAGGTGGTGGAGGTAGAAGTGAAGTAGGAAAGCAGCTCACAGAGGATTTTTTTGAAGACTGACATTTGCCATATTAAGGCAAATATACAACTGTATAATAATAATAATAATAAATAGTGTATCGTTGAATGTATAGTTTGAAGGGGATGATGCTGATGTTGGGAAAGAGGACAATGCCTCCCATTACCGCCGCCGCTTTAACTGACTTCTAGTGGAAACAAATTACGTTGGCACGGTGAGCTGAACCTGACAAAGTGGACCAGTTGTTAAAATGGTGAAAAGGCAGAGAGTAAAGTTAAAAAAAAAAGTTGGCATCCTTTTCATGTCATGTCACCACGCATCCCGTCTTGTTCTCTCTTGGGTGGTAAAGGTAGGGTGGATCACACAAAAAGAAGTCGGAAAAAAGTTAGGTTGTCTGCAGAACAGAGTCCTTTCACAAATGTCAACCCAGTTGTTGGCGACTTCATGCGTCGCGTTGTTGTTGGGTCCCGATTGCTCAACAACGTTTCGGCGAACCCGGGGAGTGGTTACTACCATCTGGCGACCGGCGTGAAGGCCGACTATGGCGGATACGCGCGTACAACTGTTGTGAGAATTATTATTAAGGTTGGCGCTTGCGAATGTCGCGCTATGGGACGACGTCATGCTAGAGCCTACACACGCAAAAGCCTGGACATTATAATATTATTAGTCGCATGTTCACTCTCTATTTTTCTCCACTCGCTATTGCTTATTTTCCTGTCGGATGAGCAGAGTGGAGATGAGGTGGAGGTGGATGATGACCCAGAAACACGGTCATATGTAAACACGCACTCCACCACCACCACCACCCCTCTGACTCATCTGCTCTTGTCTACCAATTCAATTCAATAACCAGGAATGTCATATTATTTTGTCGAGATGCTCCCCTTCCCTTCCTTTTCATATTACCCATCTTTGCATGTATAAACCGTTTTGAAAGAATGGGAGATGAGCAAGTGAGAGTGATGCAGAGAAGAAAAAAATATGGAGAAACCTTAAGGATTTTTCTTTTCTCCGTGTGGAATGAATTCCTCCAAGTTTGAGGGAATTTTTTGTTCCGGCTCCGTTGAGGACAAAGTTGTTTTCATCCGACGGGAAAATGTGTGTGAGCGAACCGTGAAGTTTTTGGAATGGGAACAACCATGCACCGTCTCACAGTTCATTAACGACGGGTTGTCGCAGGCAGGCCGGGACTGGGACATAATACGTTTCAATCCATTAGCCAATGCTAATTGCCTTCCATCCACACACAGCACAATATCAGCACATATGTTGATGGGGGACGGAAAGGATGAGAGGAGACGATAGTGTCTCCTTTTCATCAATATAATAATTACTCACTTTCGACTTTTCCCGAAGGGCGGGCGTCACCAGGTCAAGAATTTCGTCTGGGAATGGAAAATACAGTAGCATAAGCAGTTCCAACAGCTTCCCGATAAATTATTCTTACGTATATTGGGAATAGGAACGACAAGCGTCTCGATAATTCGCGGCGTTGACCCGCGGCGGCTGCCATTTTCCCGAGCCATTATGAAAATGGATCGGATGGTTACTGATGATGGCGGTGGTGATGAGGAGCTTCAACCTGCAAATAGAAAGTTGTTTTAAGAAAATATCGGGGGGAAAGTTAGCGTTTCTCCAATAGTTTCTTTATGAGTTGGTGGGAGCGACACAAAAATTGAGCTAGTCGTGAACCAACTGTCGTTTCTCCCATCATGCATTAAAGGTTATTGCGGAGTTAATTTCATCTCATCTCACTCAACTTCTTCTTTACCTACTTATCCCCTTTTCATCGCTCCGACTTGCAAAAAATATCCACCAAGTCTCAAAAAATGGAATTCAATACGTTGCTGCTGCTTCTTCTTGGAGGGAAAGTGACGCAATGTGGAGGGAAAATGTGGAGGTTTTTTTTTGCATTCTATTACTTCATTTTAATAGGAGAGACTATGAGAGGTGGTTGGTTGGTGGAGGCTCTTTCTGGAGTACAAACAAGCAGCCTAAAAAGTAGAATATGGTCGTAGGTACTCACTCACTAACTCAGACACTCTGTCAGTCGTCAGCCACAAAATGTGTAGTTCGGCGGAGTGGTTGACATTATCCCATCTCCCCAGAGCTCCCCTCTCCACCTCACTACCGACTAATATCATAATAATATATCCGCGAAAAAGCGGGGAAGCTCTTGCAAGATCCATCATCAAACATCAATGAAGAAGAGGAAGAGGAGGAGGAGGGTTGGTTGGAGTGAGGGATTCGGATGGGGATAGAGAGGAGTTGTGCTATCTGGTTGCCTTGTCCTTGTTATTATGGCTTTTCTATTCAAGTCGTCGAGAAGGCGATAGGAGAAGTTGTCTAAATTTATTGTTGGGAGATATGGTAGACGGAGATGAGGTGGCTGTTACGGTGGAATCAATAGATGATACACCTACCTATGGTATACATCATTCCATTATTATCCAGACATGCAGACTGATTTTCTCCTCGGATTAACTTTGCTTAGTTCCATTTGCATATGCACCCAGTAATATTATGCCTGTTTCCACCCAAGTGCTGCTACTTCATTTTTTGCCAACTTTGCCCTCAGAGAAAGCGGTGGCTGGTGGTGGGTATCTGGTGGAGTGATGATGAGAGGAGGACATGGGTGGGCTGGATGGAGGATGGAGGATTTGAGCCCAATTCCTTTTTTTTTATCACTGAAAGCTAATAATAATAAGCCTTGTTGGGTTGGGGTGCTACAACCGGTTGGACATACTGCCCGTCAGCCACATCACACAATGTTGGAAATCCCCTGGTTTAATCAACATATTAGGGACTTATAGCCATGTCATTAGTGGAGACAGCGGCGAGGGAGTTAGCGAGTGAAAATTATTGCTATCATATTATATTATTTGCCCTGTCCTCACGAAATGATTTCCCGTCAGCGAAAAACCTGCATGCATAATATATTTGTTGACAGTTTCGTTGTCCGCTCCGCTAATCATTCTCGTCATTTGCGTTATCAGTGAGGAACCACTACTCCCTCCTCCACACTCCACTCCGACAGCGACCAATTTCGCCTGTTGTGTGTGTATTCAATGGATTTTTGTGGGGAACATTTATCAGGGATATGAAGTCAAGCTGTCAACAGATCTCTTTGCATTTCATCACAATCCCCTCTAATTAGCAAGGCTTCCTCCGTTGGAAGGCTCTGGAAAAAAGTTGTTAATGGGGATGCTAACAAGTTTTTTTTTGGGGGGGGGAGTAACCACAACCCTGTATTTTTTATCATTCCGTGTGGTGCTAGTCCCAGCTGGGAGGAGAGCAGTGGGATATGTGGGGGGCAGACATGCAATATTGGCAATTATCGTATTGAATAGATTCAGTATTCCCTTGGAAATAACAGACCACCACCAACATCATCATCACCACCACCACCCAGAGCTTTTGCCGAAGCATGAATGGGTGGGAGATGTGTGAACGGGAGCAGCTAAAAATGAACAATGAAGTAGGTCATTTGCTCTCAGGCGTTTTGTAACACAAGTTAAACACGGGGGGAAAGAGAAGCAGTTGGAGTTGGAGCCTGGGACTTTCCTTTTGTTGAAAACATAGGCTCTCTCTCCCTCATTTTCCGAGAACAGCATTGCAATCAGCCATTCTGCTCCATTCACATTTCCTCCCCCCAATAATTCAATGGTTATTATAGGATCGGGAAAGGGAGTGCTGCTGTTTTATTGGAAGCACACGGCAAGGAACAGTCTCCTCCACTATATAATTTTTTATATATATATATAGTCTCACGTTCCGCGTCCCTCCAAATGATACCACCACCTCCAAAAACATAATAATGTTTGTGTACCTATATGTACGCGAGTCGAGTGGAAACTGTTTGTGGTGAAAATGTTCTCCTTCCTTGGAACTTGGGAAAAGGGTTTCTTTTTTTTTTCATCAGCCAACGTGCGAGGCTGGCTTTCTGGAGGAGTAGCTGGTGCGAAAAAGGTAAATTTGAAAAACAGGCGACCCTACTTGAATATCATTTTCGTATCGGGTTTCATTTTTCCTTCTTGAGCTGCTCCACCATCACACACACGTAGTCTCTTGCGGTGGTGGAGGTGGTTGTGGTGGTGTTGGAGATAGGGCAAGTGATAACTTGGCAAGAAAGAAAAAAACCAGAGAGGCAAGATGCTGCTGCTCCGCACGAGGAAAAATATTTTTGCACTCGTGCAGTCAACCATGAGGACAGACAGGAGAGGAAGGGGAACGGGAAAAAAATGAAGGAGAGAAAGGTGGAAAGACTCATGAACCTCACTTTTACAAAACAGTGATTCGCTCGGAGGGAGAGAGAATGTGTGAGTGCGGGCAAAGCAAGAGCTGCTGCCTGAAAATGGATCAAAGAATCTAAGATTCCTATCACACAAAAACAGCAAGAAGGAAGAATGTTAAGAATGACGACATGCCTGGTCTCCCCCTTTTCCTCCCACCACCACCACCTTTCATCCTGACACGCACTCTACTTCATACAACCAAAGTATGTCCGTGTGAACTTTTTTTTTTGCTTTTTTGGTTTTTTCTGACGTTGTTTCAAAAATAGTTTCCAGTTGCTCGACCCTGCTGCTAATCAAGTGCGACTACTCCAAGCCCACCCAAGAAAGTTGTAGACCAGCTCGACTCTATAGGAGTTTCCATGCCCATCATGAAATAGCGAACCAAGTTGCGTAGAGCAGTAAGTAGCAATGAGGACAGAAAATAAACTCGCTTTTTGGGTGCATCCGGCTAATACGATGTATAAAAAAGTGAGTAGCAGGCATGATGCATTCGAAGACTGGCTGGGTTGCATTCTGGCCAGGTACAACCAGTGATTGTGCTCACTTGTCCCTTCTCTCTAATATCAAGCCATTCCGGTTTTATAAGCATTTCCTAGTAGAATAATAATATTCCAAATGCGAGGAGATATGACGCTTGACTGGACAAAGTCAATGCTTTCCCTTTGCACCTTCCCTCTCCTCCAGTGGTAGAGGAGGAACAGGAGCAGAGCAGAGTTGAGCAGGTCCACACCGAAGCTGTGTGCGGCGGAGGAAGGAGATGTCGTGTCGTGAATGTGATCCTCCAAGAATGACACGGACGGCTTATTCCTCCACACGTAAAACTAAAACGGAAGAAAAAGAATCTTTTTTTTTTGAACGTGTTTGTTTGTGAATCAGGGAGGAGGATGATGTTCCGGGAAAGGAAAGAAAATGCACTCCAGTCGGGATTTCAACACAGATGAATGCATAAAGGTGGCGGACTTGTAAGAGGAAATGTAGAGGGGAGGAGAAGGCAGGACCGACGGACGTGGAATAATGTTATTTTTACCTGCTACCCCCTAGATATTTGTAGAAATGGGAAGAAATAAGGGGATGTGGGGGCATGCCGACCAGGAGACTTAAAGTGTATTTCTGCCTTTTCCCAGAAACATTCATACATTGCTTGCATAGGTACATTTTTTGTTCTCGACTTTTTCTCACGGGATATGTTTATTTGCGGGGAGGATCTATAAAGATTGTTTTTTTTTGCCATTTCGCGCAAAGTTAATGCATTCATGCTTTCCTGGGACGACACTCGACGAGTTAAGTCTGAAAAGGCAACCAATTTTCCGCACTATTATATTATATTATAGCTTTTCTATATAAAAGCATGTGTTATATGGGGTTAACAGCTCTGATCTAATTCGAGAGAGGAACACATTCTTTCCGCGGAATTCTTTTCATTCTTATTTCTTTAAGAAACAGAGCCTTGCCTTCCCACGGTATACCATATATCCCACGGGATCCCACCTTTTCATCTCCAACCTTGTCGTCGGGCGTTGGTGGGGAGAGTGGAACGTAGACAGTTGGTGTAATGGTGGTGGCGATATCGTCGTGGTGGCCTAGCCTCTGGAGGAGCTCTGTGTAATAATAATAATATCTGCTCGCCAGCCCGGTTACACGGCCGTTATACCTATGCCTCCATGCATGCCCATTACAACCGACGTCGTCGTTCTCTTCTCCGGAGAGAATTAGGAGGAGGCAATAAGTCTGTTGATCTGTTGACTCTGAGTTATTTTGGATTAGGAGAACCAATGCCACCTTACTTACTTTCCTTGCTATTAATAAAAAAGGAAACTTTCACCTCTCATATTATTATTATTGATATGTATGTATCAGAGAACACATGCATCTTTCCTTCCGGAATGTTACTACTACAAAATTATATATTTTTTTCTCTCCCTATTTCCCTTTCCTCCTTCTCTATGCACCATTTTCACGAAAACAAAAAAGAATGTTTCCGCTTGCGTTGTTGGACTGGCATGGCGATGTGAAGGCACGGAATAACTTCTTCTTGTAGTTAAAACTCTCTCTCTCTCTCTTTGCGAGAAAGAAGGCGAGTTTTGGGTGGAGTTGGCGAGAGCTCTCTTCCACCAACAACTTTTTCTTCTGGAGGACTCTTCTTGGCCCATTATTTTTTTCTCTCCTGGATGGGAACTGATAGGGCTTCTGGAGAGGAAAGGAAACGTCGTGGATTAGGGTGGTGGTGCATGGTGGTGGCAAATGGAGACACATATGCAATGGGATTCTTCTTGGGCGGTATTAACATACGAATAATGGCTTCTATTAGATGTAATCGGTATAAAGAGAGAGAGAGAGAGGCAGAGGGACTCTACTCTGGGCTTTATTGTTTTAGTAGTCAACTACTCCCCTCTCATTTCGCAACTACCACAATCCGCATTCACATGCGTTATTATTATTATAGCGTATATGGAGCAACCTCCTGAAAATATTATTCAATGTAGTAGCGGTTCGTTCGTTTCGTGCTGGTGATGGTGGTGGTGGTGGTGGTTATAGTTGGAGTAGTCGGTTGTTAGTTTGGAGGGAGATGGGAGACGGACGAACGAACCCAGAGTAAATTTTGCCAAAAGGAAGCGGATCACGGTGGTGCGGGTGCTCTGGATGGATCCATTCTCCATACCTCAGAAGAACTACGTAACCAACACAGGGTTTCTTTGGACGGAGGAAAAAAGGAGCAGGAGGGTATTAGTGGAGAAAGTAGGGTGAGAGGAGGCAAGAGGAGTATAGGATGATGTGATGGAGGAGATACGACGCAGTGTTTTCACCCGAGGCCTCCTGCTCGTCCTTATCTCTCGACGACGACGACGACGACGACCTTTTTTTATTTATTCTTCCTGTTGTAAATTTGAGTGTACTTCCCCATGTAAATTGGGAATAGGTGACAGTTGTTGGTGGTGGTGGTGGAGTGGAGGTGGGTAGGAAGTTAGTACTTCGGGAAAAATCAGTTATTCCCAGAGTATCGGTCCTCCAACCAGGGACAGTTAGTTTTCGGAAGGACGGCCAAGCGAAAGAATATTGTGATGATGTGTGAAGTTGTAAATGATATATTAGCTCTCTGTCTCTCTCTGCGTGTGTGGCTCTCTATCTCTCTCCCTTTCTACCTCTCTCTCTCTCTCTCTCGTTCTCTATTTTTCTTTCTTCGCAACAACAGGAGCAGTCAGTGCTGGAGGACAAGAGAGCAAGAAGATAGGGAAATGGGAAGAGGAAAACTGTTAGGATTTTAGCTTATTAGGAGTGGAAAAGGAGGCACAGGAGGAGGCAGGGAAGGAGGAGAGCCAGCGGACGGAATCACAATCAGTTGTCGACCCTTCCCATCAGTTTTAGCCGGGCAACTTGGCTACCCAGTTGGATTAGCCAGGTTCTCTCTCACTCTCTCTCTCTCTCTATCTCTCTCTTCATTCAACTCACTTTCCACGTCTCCAGCGGTTCCTCGCACTTTTTCAAAACAAAAAACAATGTTCCCCATTTCAAAGTTCCATTCAGTTGAGTCTCAACTGAGGGAAGGAAATTCCCATTTTTTTCTCGGGATTTTGGAGGAGCCTTATTGCCTCCGCTTGCCGCTGTATATATCTTTCTGAATGGAAAAGTGAACGCAGTTTTTATTTCCAGCTTTGGTTTGTGACTTTTTGTGGGTGTTATTTGGAGCCATACTGTTTCACATGGAAAACCAAATGAATTATTCAAACCACTTTTTCTCTCTACTTCTCCAAAAGTTGGGTGGTGCTGGTGTGGTGGTGGGTTGGCTGGGGTAAAGCGGACGCACTTTTTACCCTAAATGTCATCTCATTTCCGAGGAAATTATAGAATCAGTATTTTTCATTTCTCTGACAATTTCCGAAAGGGAAACTTGGGCCGCAACTATCTGCTGCTGCTGTGGGCTGTGTGAATGTACTTAATTCTTTGAGAGAGTCGGCTCAAACGGTGTGGTGGTGCTGTTAGTGCGGAATGTTGGATATATTTTGGGGGAAACCCCCCACCACCACCGTGTGTGCTCCGCCGGTGTAGGTTTCCAACAAGCTGCATATTTTTGGTCTCGACTTTATTGGAATGCGGTGTGGTTTGAAGAGGAGCTCTTGTAAAAAGCAAAGTTACCTCGAACCACGTTCCCTTCTCCTCCTCCTCCTCCTCTTCACATGAACAAAGTAAGGCTCCGGCAAAAACCTTTTGCTCTTTCTCTCTCTCTCTCTCTCTCTTTCAACTGCCAAATATTTTATGAGGTGGGACCGCCGGTGGAGGGTAGTACGTAGAGTAGTGGGGGGATGCGACTAGAGGAATATTTGTACAGAGGCTGTAATACGACGCTAATCTCGAAAGCTAGTGTAACCAATTACTTCAAAAACTGAACCAAAGCGAAGCAAAACTAAAAACCATTTACATACTAACTAAAATCATGCACATCATGACTTGACTGCCCTGCTTTTTAAACTATTAAAAGCTGCAAAGCTTTGATCTTTTTGGTCCTCACTGAATCAGAGTATCTGGAGGTGAATTATTAAGAGGGGGAGGAGGGTTCCTTCCCTCCCCCCTCCCTTCACGAGTCGGTCGGTTATTGTCACTGTAGTTGTACAAGTAGTAGAGATATGATATCGTGTATGGTTGATGAAGATGTAAAACTGTAGCTGTATGGAAAAAGTAGCGAGTAGGTAGAGTTTTTTTTAAAAGTATAAAACAGCCAGCAAGCAAAGTAGGTAATTATAGAGAATTTAGAGAATATTATGTTAAACTGGGAACCCTCTGGAACAGCTCTTGGCTCCCAATGTTGGCGCATCATCCGTAGCCTTGGGTAAACGTAAAACAGTTTGACTATAAAACACCGTGTTCAACTTTGAGGTGGTTGGTTGTTGAGCTAATAATTGTAAGTGTAAGTTGTGCGCTTGGGTAAAAGTAAAAGTATTTTTTTAAAACTCACGAAAATAAGTAATGACAAGGTATATCTAGCGGAAATGCAAGTTTATATTATCAACAACATCCAGAGTGTAATATATAACAACCTCTTTGTCTAGAGCCTGACGACTGAGCAGAGCACTACCACCTTTTTTCTTCGTCAGTGTACTATATTTTCCGAGCCAGTTTTTTTTTAACGGAAAATAATACATATCTATATTTGTTCAACAACTTTTTTGTTGTTTTTTTTCAAAATTGTCATTTTTGTCCTTCTTTTTTACTCCTTCGCGAGCTCGTTCGTGACTGGAAGGAACAAGGAAACTATTTTTTGGTTTAAATATCTTTTTCAGACTTTCAGAGTTCAGCAGATCTAGATCAAAAAGTGTGGGTGAGCAGCAATGGACAAATCTCCGAGCAGTTTTGGCATGGTATGCTCGACTTAGGAGGATCAAGAGGTCGGTATTCTACAACAAAACTACAAAAAAAAGTCTACAAAAACAAAAAAGTCTTTTTTTTATATTGATTTTACATAGAAATTTGATTTTTGAAGAAACCGAGTTTTTCCAGTCGTTTTTTTACTATTATTCCCTTCAGTCAAGAATATATATATATAAGTTTTTTGAAGAAACAAAAAACAAAACTTTTGTCAATTTTTTGTGTCTCACAGTCAATGTCAGTGTATTTTTGTTGTGATTTTTTATACCTTGTCCACCCACAAAGTTGTTAGAAAGCATAGAAATAAATATAGCTTCATTTTGATATTAGACTTCTGTCTGTAGACACCTTTCCTCTACTTTGTACCATTTTGACTAACATGATAAACCAGCAGTTTGTTGTAGAGACTCGAGTAGCCACCACTTTAATATAATCTTTAAAAAACACTCGTTGTTTTCGCAAGCGTGTCCAATTATGACTATAACTATAACTATTATATAATAGTGCTGCCGGCCACCTGAAACAAAAAGTATTCCTTGTCTCCACACATTTTTTCTATTATAATTACACCACCCAAACCATACCACACACTATGTATAATATACATTTCGCCTGCCTATGCATTTCATCGTTTTACACTTACTTTTTGACACCACCACCACCACCACCACTTTTTATTATTATAACCTTTTGAATGCAGCCTTATTGTAAAGTAGGTAAAATGATGAGTCACCGTGACGGGTGGAACAACACGTCCTTCCAAAAACCAGTGATTTCCAAAGTTGTAATATATTTTTTCACGATTGTGTGCTGGAAAGTCGAACACTTCAAGTTTTTGCGGTATTTCTTCTTCTTTTTTTATTTTTTTTAAATCCCTAATCCGATTTTTGGAGTACGGGAAATAGGGGAAGTGGATGAGAGGTGCTTGAAAACTTGGAAATTTGTCACCCGAGGGTCCGGACCCACCAATTATTTTTTTTTTGGGTGAGCCCAATTATAATTATTATCCCACAACCACTCCAGATCTCCCCTCGTTCCCTGCTACTCCAGCCGGATATTCCGGATCCATTCATTCCACCGTGTTGCAAAGTAAAGTGACAGAATTCACAATCAGAAAGAGATCGTCCCTTCGGTGGCCGGCGGGAGTGAATGGTGATAATAAACTCATTACTACACTACGAGCCTAAAGTTTCGATAACTTTTCACACCGCCCAAAACCCACGAACATGCATGAATGACTGGTCTTTCGGGATTTCACAAGTGGTGTGTAGGTAGGAGAAGCAGTGTGGAATGATAATGCTACAAGAAGAGAAAACCGCAAACGACTTTCAGTGTCGGCTTTCCATCGTCCCTTTTCCCCACCAGAACCACTCAAACATGTACAACAACCAGCAAGCAGCCCATGCATTACTACTGTCCGTAAAATTTTGTGTGAAACTAGCTAAAACTAATGATAACAACGTCTAACAATCTCTCTTGAAAAAAAGGGGAAGAACATCATAATTAAAAATGTGTGTTGTGTGCATTTTAGTTTTTATGTCTCACCCACCACCTCCGTGTACCATATATCCATCATCCAATAATAATATGTAATACTATTAAATGGTACATACGTGCAAATGACAAAAGTATGTCCCCTCTGTGTTTTTGTATTCCAGTGTATTAATAAGTATTAGTCTGCCTTGCCTCCTCACCTCACCTCACTTAAGTGTGCAACCTTTTTGAGAGTTGACTTGTGTGACAGAGAATGAAAGCAGTGTAGTAAGTAGGTTTATGTATACGTACGTAGTAGTTGTAGTAGCAAAGTGTTTCCTGTACTTCCCCAAAAACTGACACGTCCGTCATGAATGAGTTTTGATGAAATAATCCCTGTTTCACTCCTCACTCCTTCACAACAATGAGCAATGAGTGAGGAGATAGTTATCGACTAGAACAGTAAACCCACCTCACCTCTCTGTTAAATTGGGGCACCCGCATTCATCTCTTTTGGCGAAAACTAGTAGTAGTAAAGAGCGTGATAAACCTATGTGTCGCTAGTCGTTGTTGTGCCTGAATACGGTGGACAAATCAGTCAAATATCAGTCGAATCATCTTTATTACAGAACTGTGTCTTCAGACGAAATTTTGACAATCTCCATCAGTCTCATATAATAAATCTCCGCTTCTCCCTCTCCTTTTCTCTCTCTCTCTCTCTCTCTCTCTCTCTCTCTCTCTCTCGCTTCCATTGCTAACACACTCTCAGCCAGCCAGACTCATCACATTTGTAATCCAATTGTCTCTCCTCTCCTCAATAACTGAATGAGTGTACTCTAATCATCTTCTCTTCTCCAATTTAGGATAGTCTGTATTTAGGTAGGCGCGGCTCCTTTTCCAGTAAACCAATAAGTTACCTTTACTCAAACTCAAAACCACTCTAGCGCCTACGTTGCAGTCAGTAGTCCACTCCTTGTCAGTAGTCTTGCTCACTTTCTGGTCAACATTTCAAGCCTCCTCCGTTGTCCGTCCCTCTTGTTGCTTCCTTGCTCAAAAAATTAATGAAATAATAAAAATACGACCTACCTGATCCATCTCAATATCTCACTTGCCCCTTCATTTAGCTTTAATTCTGTGTCCCAAATCGAACCTTAGTGGATATTATGAGAACCTAATGATATTAGTCGGGATGAGTCTGGAGTCTGGTCTCTTGTGATGATGATGCCTTGGTGGTGATGCGTATCCCCGTCTTGTGATAATAATGCAGCCAACTTTCTACTTTCATTTTTATTATTTTCCCCTGGGTTTTCTTGGATGGATGGAGAGAGAACCTTTCACACAGCTACTTAATTCCACACACTGTCCCTCAGTCCCTCCTCCTCCTCCGTAGCAAACTTTTTGATCCTGTGTACAATTAAATTTTATTAGGTGTGTGGAGAATTTATACATGAATTTTGGTGAATTTTAGTCAGTGTTGCAGTAGAGTAAGCAAAACACTAGCTCTCTCTCTCTCTCTCTCTCTCTTAACTAAACTCTATGAAATCTTCTCACTAGAAATTTCCCCAACCTTTACAAATTTAGTGGAAAGAATACCTAGAACACCTTTTCTGAGACTGACTAAATTATATTTTATCCAGGCAATAATAATAACTGAGCTGTGTGTTGAATAGTTGTAGAGCGGAGATATATAATATGATGATTGATGATGCTCTCTCTGCTCCTTTCATGTCCACTCTTCTTCGACATCACAATTCCGTATTATTATTATTATTATTATTATTATTACATTATTTCCTCGTCGTCTAATTACAGTAGAAATAGTAGAACGCTGTTATTTTAAGTATTATTCGTGTCTCTCATAATGTGTGTCATTCCTCCGGTATCACATTACTACGGCCTTGTTTCTCCTCAATAATTAAGTAATATTATTATGTAGAGTACTTACGTACGTACCACTACTCCCATCATCCATCCTCCTCCTCCTCCTCCCAATTTTCTTTCTCGGAGGATGGATGTTGTTGGCGTTCGTATTCGTATAATAAGTGTAAATAATTATATTATTATTCGTTTTTTGCCCTCAACTCGGTCGGTGGGTGTGTGTTTGTTTAGTCGTAGCTCATCATCATCATCATTCATGTAATTTCACCATTATTCCCAGAGTTTGCTCTTTTGGAGCTGTGAGTTGTGTCTGTGTTGTATATGTATTACTGTTTATTATTATCATTAGGAACTTGCATAGGTATATATACCTATATATATATATGGTTACCTAATTAATACTTGATCTACGTAACCGTTTTTGTACCTTATTAACTGTATATTATATTGCGCTGTTGTGCAAAAGCGTAGAAGGTAGAATAGCACAGAGTGTTGTACTCATCAGTGCACACCTATCCATTGTCTTTATTAATTTTATTATATGTATTGGTTGTATGTAGGAACAGGTCTCGTCCGCTCTTATAGTTTCACTTGCATAAATGTATATTTAATATTTTTTTATTATTATGGTTATTCTTTTTTTAAATCTTTTATCAGAATAGTAACCTGATCGACTTTCCCTTTCGTTCGTCATTCACTTATTTCTATACCACTGTACGACTACACTACTGCTGACTTGATGGGAAAAGGTGTGTCTGACAAGGGGAGTACTTAACTGTCAAGTGTGATATCCGCATCTAGATAACAGGCATATTATATCACTTCTGGAATAACACGATGCGTAGATTGCGAATTTTTCGACATCCACTTTCCCCAAAACGCATAAATGAGCTTAAAAAAATGTGACTTTTGGAAATCATTTTCAATTGTTATAGCTTTGCGCAAACTTGCTACAAGTCAAATTCGTTGTCAACTACTAAAATCTACATTGATGTCAAATCCAAATTATAAAAGCAAAAAAAGGAGCGAGAGGGAACCATTTACTTATGTGCTTTGTGAAATATCATAGTTGGAAAATCTACAAAGCAAATCAGATAAACTTATTATGCAAACCACACTTGACATTGACATACTTCCCTTGTGAGATATGATGATTATTGTAGTCCATGTTGAGTCGCCGAGTCGGTGTTGGCACTTGACTCTATACTATACCACAATTGATAATCAATCTTGATGACATTGACAATACAAGAGAGGAATAAGCTTTCTCTGTCTCTCTCTCTCTCTCTCTCTCTCTGTCGTGTAGAACCAATAATCCACTCTGTTAAATGCTCTTAGACCACCACCTCTTTAGCAAAAGCCTGCTTTTAGACAGTGTCTAGTATTCCTACTACTAGCAAAAAAGCAGGCTATAATAATCGGTTTGCGAAACTTACACGTAACTATATATGTACCAATCAATTATTGATGTTAAAAATATTACAAAATACTTAATGTTGTTATTAATATTGCTTACAAATTGTTTGCTTGAGTGTGTTTGCTGGGATGACTGAATGATTTATTATTCCACACGCTTTGAAGTTATATTACCTAATCTGTCGTGTTGTGTGATTTATATAATGTACCACTCTGCCGTACTTAACACATTAGACTTGAAGTGAAGATTTAAAATCTTGTCCAGTGTGGATAATCCTCCTGAGCTATGTCCTCATCAGTGCGATTAAAAATACCTATTATTATACTTATATATGAATAGTGTGCACTATTAACTAGCCTTTGTTTCCTCATCCACGAGCCTTGTCAAGAGGTCAAAACGTTGTTGATTTTCTCTCTAGTTATTATTATTATTATTATGTACGTATTATGTATATCTCCATAGAGATGAGACTATATTTGCCCATTAACTCTAACCTTCTCACCACGGAATTCATACCTATATTATATTTTACATGTTATGTGATGCTTTCAATTTAGCTGATATTGAGCCAGCTCCAGTGTTCTTAAAGATTTTTTCTCAATTTGCGTTTCAGACCCGTGCCCGTGACTGTCGCTAAGTTGAAGTATGTTCTTAAACAATTTTATATACAACTTAAAATGCCTACTACTTCCATTAGCCATACTTAGTTAATTAGATTATCAAACTAGAAAGGAGAGGGAGCTTTTGCTTTTCAGTTTACCACCACGCTATATAGAGTCTGGGTTTATTCAGGTTCCATCCGACGCACGACGACGACGCTCTCTTCGCCCTACATCCTGTTACTTATCATTATTATTACATTGTTATTCACTATCACGGTGTTCAGCCAGTTTTTAGTTGCTTCTGTATATTCTGTTTCCTCAACAAATTTCCCTTAACACCATCATCATCGTCGTCTCCTTCTTACTCGCTTATTGCGACGCTGGCTGCTTTTGTTAAGTGGCAAATAATTTTGTTTGTTGATGCTGCTTCTGCCTGCCTCTCGTGTCAATTATTAATTATTCGAGAGTGAGGAGATCCCTACTCCTCGTGTCTCTCTCACTCTCACTCTCCCAGTTTATCAGTCTACTCAGTTTTGCAAAAGTCATCTTCCCTCTCAATACAACTAATCGTAAGCATGTAGTCAAATCTCTCTCTCTCTCTCTCTCTCGTGTAGACGCTCTGAGAAAACTGATTTATTTCTTGCTTATTATTGTGATATTTCATTACAAATGTGCTCTCCGACAATCTCTACTATATATTATACACTATGTAACTAATCATCATGCACAATCAACATTATAATAATCCCCATCACGCTCAACTCGACGACTCATCTTTTAAATTGCAGGGAATAGAGAGTTCAGTCAAGTATCAATCAACTGGACTCTAAACACTAAAGGGCAGACAATTCGCTCCAAGCCGATTCAGACAAACAAGCAATATTCAGACACACAATATATGCGTAATACAAACACGTTTTTTTAGCCAAAACAGTGGAATGGAAGAGGGTTTATTATTATTATTATTATTATTAGGATTTTCGTTCGTGTCAACAAAATAGTCCAAACTAAACCACACGTCGGACACAATGTTACTCTCCAAATATGAAAGTGTGGTGGTGAAAGGGAGAACTAAGCCTGTCCATCCCTCCTCCCTTTTTTGTTAAATGCATGATAGCCTGCGGTGGACTTCCTTTTATGTGGGAAATGATGTAAAAGAAGTGTGATTTCGCCGTCAGGAGTAAAATGCTATCAATGTCTTGACTGTCAAAAAAATGATGCCGTCATTGATTGTGTGGTGGTGTGTCGTTCCCCCCACCCGTGACGTCGTCTCCATCCACCCGCACACACATTCCCCGTCTGTCCGCTTTCCCCTGCGTTCCGAGTTGAAGTTGAATGAAACCCCATCCAATATATGAGTATATATAGGCATTTCAAGGTGTTTTATTACACAAAATCCGTATTTTGACACAGCTTTTTCTATTATTATTATTATTATGAGCACAACTTTCACAACTTGTTTTTTTTCCACAAAAGAGCTTCGCCTGCTTTTTGTCTTATCACACTCGCGGATTCTAGCCATGCCAGTGGTTTCCCTTAATTACAGCCTCGTTTCTTCTATTTCTTCTTCATTCTCTAGCACTTCATATCTTGGTTCAACTTTAGGGATTTTTATAGGAGGGCCGTTTTGTTTTATGTGACAGGAGCCAATATAAATTATAAGTTAACGTCGACAGACTACTACTCCCTAATTACTCTCGAAAATCGGCTCCCATTTTGACACTTTCAATGAAGAAATTTCAACTTTTTCTTCCCCACGAGCTGGAGGAGGAGGAGTGGGGAGAATAAAAAAAAGTTTTTTTTTTCTTTCTTTCTCTCTCTCTCTCTCTGAATCACTTTCGTTTCATCGTCCCTTTTTCCGCCATTGCATGCTGAATGTCGACACTATTTTATTTGTCTCCAACTCTATTACATAATATACTCCTTCCTCACAAGCTTCTTGCTCTGCCCGTGACAATGGCAATTTTTGTGTGTCGGTCGTGTGTGTTGTACTATCCAGACTCGAATCCAGGCACTTTCGTTCTTTATCTCTCTCTTTCTTTCTTCCCTTTCTTCATCCCTTCCTTTCTTCTTTCTTTGGTGTTGCTAGAATGAGTTTTTCTCTAATGCAAAGTTTGTATTGTCAATTGTTACCAATTAAAAACACAAAAAATTACAGTTTTAAATTTTTTTGGGACTCCACTGTCCCCTCCTCATCTGCTCTCTGAACAGCCATATTATGGCTATTTAAGGGAATTCAATCAATTTTTATTGTATTATTGCCCGTGTGGCCTTGGCGTGGTGGGTGATCTTCATCCACCGCGTGCTCATTCGTTCGTTCGTTGCCCTCCACTGAATGAGAAACAGTGTTGTTGACGGAGTGTTTTATTACAACATTTACTTAAATTATTTATGTGTATTATTATTATTATTCATCTCTATTTATTACCCTCATGTCTCATGTCATTATGTCTCTTCTTGTTATCCACTTGCAAAACATCATCATCGCAATCGCAATATCGTCTCTTTGTTCTTGTTTTGTCGTCGGCCTCTTTCACATGTGTTTTTTGACTCTTTTGAAATGTGGTTTTCTGTACATGTTTTATTGTACTTGTATTACTTGTTACTACTTGTCCTTACTTACTTGTCAGTAGGCAGCAGTAGGTGTATATATATTGTTGTTGGATTTGAATGTGCGTACTAGATCAAACTCTCTTTGATCCAGATTTTTCATTAAAAAAGTTGCGAGTATTATAGATTCCGTGTGAGTACTAAAAATTAAATTTTGTCGCTACATGTCATGTTTCTCTCTATTTTTTCATCTGTTTTGATGTTATATGGTGTTAGCAGTAGCGTGTTGTAGGATTGTAGTCTATACCGTCGTAAATGAATCTTACAATTAGATACTATTTTAGACCGTGTGTGATCACAATTTAGACTTTTTATCCACAACTCTATATATACCAAATTAACTCTTTCGCCGTTGTTGTTTCAAAAATTCACATATCTCTTTATTTTCCATATAAACGTCTTCTCTCTAGTCTAGTTGACTCTGCTCAAGAGCCGATAAATCCGAGTTACCTACTATAGTAATTATTGTCATAATGTTGTGTTCCACTCTTTGTTGGAAAGATGCAAAGACTCTCTTTCAATCTCTTCTTCTTGAACTCCATTATCGCCATCTCTATATCATTATATAACTCATTATTTACTTATTTATTATTACACACTTTCTCTTTTTCTGATGTAAATTGTGTTGCCTGATTCAAACAACTTTTCTTCTTCTTCTTCTTCTTCTTCTTACTTGGCCTTCTTTTTTTGTTCTTCTTCTGTGTTTTCCTCAGTGTCGTTACGAGATTTTAACTTTAACTCCGTCTCTCTATTTGAATATTTGAGTAGAGCAGAAGGTGAAAATGATTTTGGAATGGAATGTTGTTAAGGAGCTTACCAGTTTTGAAGCGTCGGGGTTTTAAGTGGGTGAGATATGACTAACATTTTCTCCGACTTGTTGTCAGGTCAAAGAGCAACCAACGTTGGATGAAGTTAAGAACCACTGTACAACTCACTTCGGCGATCCAGACGATCCAGAAGAAAGCTCCTTTGAAAAGGGAAGACTCCTTCCTCAAAAGATTCTCAACACGACAAATACCGGAAGCTCAGGTAAGAGGAGCAGCATAGTTCCTTCTCATTATCTTTATATTATTAACTTAATTCCATCCATCCAACACAAAACAAAAGCACATAGGTAATTCTCCAATATGCCGACAGTCCTTTTTGGAATGCCCGTGTGTAACCTTTCCCAGCCTGAAGGTCTCACTTTCACGGGATACAAGTACAATACAATAGAGTAGCGTGAGGAGGATGATGCTCATCTTTGCAGACATTTTATACTGGGCCATTTCGGAACAAAGTTGGCAATTAGCGAGGAATTATGAGGGAGCGTATATAAAATTTAAATATTTAATGATGAAATATGAGTCCCGTTTACAATTTTCCTCTGGAATGAGCACTTAATGAAGTGAGTACTACCACAGTGATTCATATCATTTTACACAAAGGGGCCCACAAACTCTCTATATAATTTCGCAGAGGTTTCTTGTTACCAAAATGAAATGAAATGAAATGAGAGGAAATGAAATAGTAGTTTCGTTCGTTGGTTGGTCCCATATAGCCATCCCATCCCATCATCTACATCATCATCATCGTCATCATCCCAGAGTCAGAATCCAGTGAACCGAAAACTAGTCTAGGTTTTTTTTCTAATGTGCATTCTTTGTAGATAAAATGCAACGAGGGTAGGTTGGTAAGTTGGTTCGAGTGGTGAACTGGAGCTGAGAAACCCCGGAGAAAAATAGTTGAGCTAGAAAAAAAAAGAGCATTTTTTTCTTTCTTTCTTTCTTTCGTGGAGAGGAAGGAGGTTGTGAAGCTAGCGCGTTTGTGTGAAACTGGGTGGGAGAGAGCAAAATAAATCTTTTATGTGGTTGTTCATATTATGACGGAGTAATCGCTGCAAACAGAGGAGTCCATAACCAGTGTGGAAGAGCCATGTTTGAGCGGTCCCTTTGGTCTATTTATATTTCTCGGCTAGCGCACTAAACCAACTCGACGAATAAAGGGCTTTTTTATTCACTCGCAGCAGCAGCCACCACCACCACATCTTCTTCTCAGGCCCTCATTTGAAACTACGATTATGCCCGACTAACGTCTAATAATATCATGTTTCTCCAACTTTCTCTCCTGAAATGGGAGACTACTACTGAGCGAGTCTGCCTCCCTCCCTACGACGATGAGAGAGGGGAAAAAGAAAGAAGAATGGGAATGACTCCGTATTATTATTATCATCATACTACCATCAACTATAGTGCAGTGGTGGAGCATAAAATATACTTGAATTCATTCCTCGCCCACATTTCATTCCCGTTCCCCCAGCCAGCATCACACATTGTTGCCAACAAAAGGGAGGATGGATGGATATTCGTATGAGTAGTAAGTAAGTACGTATGACCAGAAACGGGAATAAATGGATTCATTGTGAGAGGAGCGAAGCGAGGCGAGAGGGAGGGAGCAGCACCCCTTTTTTCTTTCTCTCACCCACTTTTTTTTATTATCGACTTGGTTTTTATTATGCCCGTTCTGGATCAGTAGGCCGGCTCAATGGTTCAATTGAATTAGATAAACGTTTGATTTAGAGAAAAAAGGAAAATAAGAAGGGGACAAGTCATTGAGGATTAGTTGAATTGGCCAATATCATATCATATATATATATATATATAGACGTACTGCTGCTATAGCATCTCTATTTTTTCCGGGGACGCGCAACGCAGCAACGGCAACTACGGCCTCCAATTTGCTACTTGACAATCTCAGCTGGATGGATGATGGGATGCATATAAGATAATATTTCGCCGCTATATTAAGTATTATTATACATTTTTCCATAGTCAGATCAGATCACTCTTTGCAATTTCTTAGAGTTCTCATCTGGAGACTTTGTAAGATTCCCGGCTATTCCAGTCCCTCCATGCATGCCATGATGATATGGAGGGACGTAAAAAAGAGCAACTTTTTTTTATATCTCCGCTCCTCCGCTTTGAATGATTCACGGAGTGCGCGGAGGAGAAAAGGGAAAATGGCTGCCAAACGGATGTGACTGGGCCAGTTTGCTTCTTTTTTTCTCCTTCTTCCTTGGCTGAAGTGAAAGTCGAGGAGAGCAATGGAGCGAGTAACCAACTTGGTTTTTTATGAACTCGAGTCGAGTCATATACACACCCAGGGAGAGAGAATGTCTCCTCTTCTTGAGAAATACTTTTTTTTGGGTCAATAACTATAGAAACATACAACGGGATGAGGCTTCTTCATTGGGTATTCCTCCGCTAAAATGGGGAGAAAAAAGGGAGAAAAAAAGACGAGGACGAAGACGAGGAAGGCAAAAAAAAATGCCTGAGTCAGTTTCTCCTCTCATTTCAGCCAGTTTCTCTTCTTCTTCTCCTTTGCGGGTGCAATCTGATGATGCTCTCACGTAGTCGCAGTAGTGTGACAGACTGGAATACTGGATGGGAGTTTGCAAAAATAAAAAACTGAGCTCATTTTCATACACTACTACCTGCTTTTATATACTTATTATGTTTCAGGGTTGCTGGAGGAACAGATATTTACGTGAAATAAGTAGAGGGACCTTTTTTTACATATCCCGGCTTACCCCATCATCCTATTTCACTTTAATGTTGTTGAGGACAAACAACATTTTTTCTGCTTCTTCTGGTGTCAGTTTCTTGGTTCCACCGTTCCGTTCCGCTGCAAATATTATTAAGGTAGGACGAAAAAAAGTTTGGTCGGTCGAACAAGATTTGTGGGGAACAAAAGTAGGCTCTTCCAAAAAAAAAAATCCAACTGAGGACGACGACGAGAGGCTCGTCGGCTGGCGTGATGAGATGATGAGAATGACCAACTTTGCATGGAAATTGCTGCAGATTGCGAGAAGGCCCAGTCTGATCCAATTTCGGAGGTTGGTTGTGCAGCAGGATGTCTGAGATGAGCGAGTCGACGTCCTCCTTTAATATATGCGCACATTTACGTTGAATGTGCGGAGGAGAGTTATGTGCCTGCCCTGGCTGCCGATTTATATTCGCTGGAGGGAAGCTAAATGCTGAACACTTTGGAATATTATTATGAAAGTGGTTGAAGAGAAGAGTTTTTCGTTTGGCAAATCTGTCTTGAGAAATAACCTGCTTGCCTGCCTGCCTGCTCCTTGTTTCCAACCTGCCAGGAGCGGTTGGTTTTCCTAGGATCAGCCAAAAAAAATGTGGGAGACAACTTGGAGCGGCTTACATTGTTGTGTATTGTATTGAAATATATATATATTCTAGGATTAGGTTAGCCCTTCCAGTCACTTATTTCCTCCATTCCTCCAATCCAACCATCCCCCCTCCCCCGAAAAAAAATTGTTCTTCTCCGAATTGGAGTAGTAGGCGACGTGTGTGTTTTACGAAAGGTGATGAGAATATATATTAAATGTGCTTGCGGGCGCTAAATTGGTGGCTCATTCATTTGAAAAGTAAGTGGGATATATACGTATTTCCCAGATGATGATCCTTCACCCTCTATAACAAGTATTTATATAAAAAGTATATAAGATGGGGTACAACATGGACGTACGGGAGGAACTGCGAGGATCTGTGAAACGGGATTTGAGAGAAAACACACAAAATATTGCTGCTCCTCTCCTCTTGTTAGAGTTTTTTTTGGAGTGTAAAGCTGCTTTCTTTTGTTTTAGCTCTTCTTATATATTATTTGAATATATTATGTTGTTGGGTTGAGAGCTAAGGAAAAAAAGGCTGTCATTCTCTGCCGATACGTACGTACGTAAGAGCACGCCGCTCCCAACTCTTGCTTCTTTCCATCTACCTTCGCCGCTGGCTACAAGAGAGCCGAGCAGATGAGAAAAAAGAGTCTGGAACGAGTGACAGAGAAACCACGGGGAAAAAGGGAAAATCCTTCTTTCCTCCGCGCACACATAGACAACAGCAGCACGGAGGAGAGGAGAAGAAGAAAGACACGTAGAATGCAAATAATGTTTTGGGGGAAAAGCTGAGAGAAAAAGGGCGAGCGAGAGAGAGAGAGAGAGAGAGAGAGTCCACGTGCAAGATCAAATAAATGTATGTAGAATACGTGCGTGCCATTAAGATTTAGAGAGAGAGTGGGTGCACCTGGCAGTAGCAGCACCGAGCCCCGAGATCACAAAAAGTGGAATATATTTTAGGCGACGGCAAGGGACTAGTAGTGGAACGCCTAACTTACTTATTATGCGTGTGGTTCGTTCCCTTTTTGCTTCTTCCTGGGCAAAAAGAAAATGTGCAAGAGAGAAGGGATAAATAATTCCGCGGGTGTAGGTGGTGTAGGTGGCCACTATATGCATTGCACTTCCCGTCTAGTTAGTTTATTATGCGGTGGTGGCGGCTAGTTGTGTGATTTCGTTACATGAGGACTCGACTCCTTGGCTGAGAGAGAGATTAGCCGAGTTATATAATCGGATTATAAAAGCAGCGGGGGACGACGCGGCGGTGGCATGGCTGCACCAGAGTCGTCGTGATCCCAGCCTCCGACGAAGGAAAAAGAAGAAAGGTTGCACCAACAACGCCGCTCTAAATAAGAAGGGCATGCAAAAAAACGGAGAGATGGGGAGGGTTATGTAGTCATTTCACACACAACTTCTTTATGCATCTCCTCCGTGACGGAGGGAATGGAATAGAGGGTCTTTCTAGTGTAGAGTCGCGCTGCTGCCGACATGACAAATGAAATGGGATATATATGGAGAAAGTTGTGTTTCTTGGAGGAGAGCTTTCTCCATTATTTTATTTTATTTTATGCACGGAATGCTTTACACGTCACACATTACTTATTCAAAGTCTAAACAAAAACTCGTAGCTTATTTTTAACAAGGCTCATAAACCCAAAATACAATTTGCTTCTGCAAGTACTAAAGTAAGCTCAAATGGGGGTCTAATTCCATGAAGAGAAAAAAAATTGGCCAGTTGGTGAAATTCTAATATGGAGGGCAGAGAAGAAGACCAAAAAGTGACAAGGATTTTTTTGCCTTGTTTCTGTTGCTCTCGCTTAGCTCCCTGGTGATGACTCATAAAAAACCAGGGAATGCGTGAGGGAAAGGCAGCACTGAAAAATTTGCCTATTTCAGCAAAGTTGGAGGACCAGTGCAATGTTGACAAGATGAGAGGAAGAGTGAGTGAGTGAGGGCAAATCCTAATAACTAGCACCTTGGAACACCTTGGTTTAGTTCCTCTTAAATTAGGAAAAGATGTAATTACAAAAGAGAGCAGCTTAGCCTTCAGCCACAAAAACATGGGAGGTTCGTCGAGCCAAAGTTGATAATCGTTGAATTTTTTTCTTCTCTGGTTGGTTATTATTGTGAAGGTGTGCCATTTGTCCCTTAAATTGTAGAAAATTGTGTAAAGAGGCCAGTGGGGCAGAGGGTTTCCAGGGGGAGGCTAAACCGTAGGATGATGATTCTCTGGAGAATTTCCCCCTTGGGATTTAGTTGAGCACACATTTTGAAAAAAAAAGATGTGCACGAGGGGAATTAGTGATTTGTAATTGTGCCATCTTATCTCTCCCACTAAACCCTGGAGCAGGTCATTCATAAAAGCCCCATGAAAAGTTTGGAACCGGGTGGTTCCATGGTTATGGTTGCTCCTTGTTGTTGTTGCTGTGGATGGAGGAGTCCCTTGTCCAAAATAAAAATGGATGGCGACTGTAGGACCCGCGCGGCAAGTTATTTACATTTACGACATGCAAATGACTTCTCCATTTTCAGAATTAAAGGAGTAGTTTTGGAGTAGTAGTAGTCTTGACGGTGGCACCTCTCTCTCTCTCTCTCTCTCTCTCTCTCTCTGGTGGGCTGCTCGTAAATCTTGAAAAATGTTATCACGCTTAGGAAGGATATTTATTTTGCTCGGAATAAATTTCCTCGAGGATTGACGAACAAGGAGGAGGAGGAGGAGGAGAGCACCGCTTGTGTACATGTTTTACTCTAAGCTTATTACGATAACATGGTGGGTGAGGTGAAGGAGGAATTTGGCTCCTTTTTTGTCCTCGTGACAACAGTGCTTGCTAAAACAAAGGAGAAGGAGGAAGTTAAACAAAAGGCCAGTCTCCCTGTTTTCTTTAATGCCACCAACAAATCTAGCCCATTTACCACGACGAGACGGAATAAAAAGTGCTCAGAGGGAAATGGGTAAATTCATTCATGCAAGCAACGAAAATAGCCTCTCTCTGTGTCTGTCTCCACCTCCACCACCTCAGTTGCACACTGTGAGCCTCCCTGACTGAACCGAGCAGCGACAAGAGAGTTTTGGAAGGATGCATTGTCTCCTCCGCAACACAAAACTCAACCGCAAGAAGAAGTTATTGACTGCTTTAAAATGTTTTTCCTCATCCTTCCTCTCTCGCTCTCTCTCTCTCTCTCTCTCTCGAAATGTGAAACAAAGAGTAGCTCTCCGACATAGAGCTCCACCAATTTACCCTCCATCCATGTTTCCTCCAATGCTGCCCGGAGTGGAAAGCAAGTGTGTAATCTTAAAGAACAGAGTAATTCTCCTGTTTAAGATGCCCATTAGAATTCTATCCGAGAGAAATGGCCACACACACACACTCTCTCTCTCTCTCTCTCCCAACCCATTTGAAAGGGCAGAACGAAGAAGGGAAGAAGAAAAAACGTGAGACGCGTGAAGGTATATAATAAAAACCTCACCTCTGATGCCACACGTTCAGAAAGGAACCGACGAGCCCTAGTCCCTAGTCCAGTATCCACTGAATCCATATCAAAAAGACGAAATCTTGTCGTTTTGGACAGAATTAGGTCTATTATTTTGTAACCTTCCTTCCGACTCCAAAACCCTCCTGCCGCCTGCCATGCCATTTTTGCACAAGTTGAGACATCATTACATTTAGCAACCTGGTGCGAAGCGGGATGCTAAACGGGAAACGGGAAAGCAATGGTGTCACAGCGAGAGGGCTCCTCCGATGAGCATGACTTTCTGTTGGAAGCATTGCATGCGTTGCATTCGATCCCGTCTTGGCGCCCGTGGCCCTCTATATTCCACCGTTGTCTATATATGTTTAAAGGGGAAAGGAAGGAAGGATTTGGATTAGGAGGCTCGTTCAAGGAGGAAGGACCCTTCTCAAAAAATAGACCTAACCTTTTATTCAGTAGTAGTGTGTGTGTAGCAATCAAAATAATAGTGTGGTTGTTAGCTCTTCTGGATCTGGAGAATCTAGAGAAAGAAAAGAAGGAAAGGGAGAAAGGAGGTGTGAAAACTTTGCGGGCGGGAGGGAAATGTAACAATGTATGTAGGGAGTTGAGAGTTGCTTGGGATTGGGAGTGAATGAACAAGAAAAAAGTAGAAAAGGATTCTTCTTCTTTCAATTGATTCCCTAGTCCACCGACATGCTCAAACTCAATAATCATACATTATTATGCCGGCATATTATTATATGATGTACATGTTTTTCTGTTTTCTTCTGTGGAGCGGGGGATGCGATGCAGCCTCGTCGCCTCCCAAAAATATAACATTTTCTCCTATACTCCTTCCTATATATTACGAATCATCAGTCTTTTTTTGATGTTGCCGTATTTCATGGATTGGATGTATCCTTGAAGCCAAAACGCGGTAGACTTACTTAGGCATTCCGTGTAGCGAACCAGCCTGTTTTTTTCTTCAGATGTAAACTCAGCGTGAAATTGATAAACTCGGTTGCGTTTTACTTCTCACAGCCAGCGAGCCGCAGTCCGCATTCCACAAAAGAGGAACGGCTGAGCCTTTTCACTTTTGTGTGTGTGCTCTGCCCTGCCAGAGGGTATCAAAGCTCCCAAAGGGGCATATAAGATGTGTACCAGCCGGTGAAGAAAAAAAAGTAGCAGTGTCGGAATATCCATCTATACGGCGATAGTGCCCTTATAGTACTACTTACTTACATACTCATACAATGTGAACAAGTGGACTTCCTTTTTGCTTTCCGGAGTCTACAGATTATTTGCTGAATCTCCGATTTCTTCTTCTTCTTCTTCTTCTCTCTCACTCGCCTTTCCTGCCAATTTCTTCTTATGGAGCAGGTACACCTCCTCCACCATCACCACCAACCACCTCAGCTCCGAACCAGAGAGACTCTCTTGTCCTCCTCCGAAAGAAAATCCTTGTTAGTTCGTTCCCTCATTCACAGCAGACCTCGATCGAACACAACAAGAGCAAAAAAAAAAGAATTTCCAACAATGGAGAAAATCTGAGGGGGCTATTGAGTCGCAGAAAAAAGAGGAATGATGATGATAAAGATAAGTGGGAATTTGACTTGTTAACGGGGTGTGTTACTGGCGAAATATAAATATCCCGTGTTTGTCCAAGATTGGGTGAGGTGGGTGGTGTACAGACAGAGGAGCGACGACGTGACTGGAATAACATATGGGCTCAACTCCAGAGATAGCAGGATATTGATGAATGGGCTGGCTTGATGAATAATATACACACTCAAAGGGGAGAATAGTAGGAGAGGATGTGATCCAACATTGGTCTGTCTCGATCGTCATTGGACGCCTACAAAATTGCCCCTGACTACTGAGAAAACCAGGTATTGAGGTAAAGCAAATCAAAGAGACGGTGGTAGTTACTCTTTAGTAAGGAGCCAAGGTTGAAAAGGTCAAATAGGTACTTTCGAAAAAAAGACATCAGATGTGTGGAATAGTGGAAGTGAAAAACTGCTGCAACTACTTGTTCCGCCCCCCCCCCCTCAGTCAGGCAGTGTATAACCGGGGGAGGAATATTATATGGGTACATTGAACTGCATGGATGGAATTGGATCGGGAGGATCATAATTTTATTCACGTCTTGACATTATCCCTCGCTCTCTCTCTCCCTCCATCCCTCCTTGGTCATTTAATAAGGCTGTTGAGTGGTACAGAAGAGGAGTTACGCTCAGGCTCAACAGCTTTGCAACTCGATTCATCTAATCTGTGAATTATGGTTGATAAAAAAGAAAGTCTCCAGCAACTGCCTGTGATACTTCTGCTATGCTCCTACTCCACAACTCCACCCGTCTCTTCTTCTTCTCCAGGCCTCGCATTATCCAATTCAGGAGATGCACTCAACCATGCTAGCTAACACTCTGCTCTCGCTCCCCTTTTCTTCTTTATGACTGGATATCTAATCTCTACACACATAACCAGCCACAACCACACATGGAGCAAATCCGTTTGTCTGTCTGTCCATCATCATCATCATCATCATCATGTGGGAAGGGGAGCAGCAGTGTTTTCACTTTTTCAGTTACTACCACCTAAACCACTTAAAAACTCTCATAATAAGATCGAGCCAGTAGTGCGCTACTAGTTTCAGTTTCAATTCCGTCTTTGCTATATACATATTCCCCTCCTCACTCGCCCAACAAAAAAATCTATAATAATATGTCATTTATGGAGCTATAGTTCTAGTTAGGCTCTCGCAGAGTAGTGTCATCCGTTGATCCAGTTTATCCTTTTATCAATAACTCGCTGCTGCTCTGCTCACTCCTCTGTCATCTTTCCTGATAAATCTTTAGTTTTATAAGGGAATTGTGTGGATATGGATGGACGTGGTATGGATGAACGCGGCGCAATAGCCCACTTTAGCTCACAGTTAGCCAATTTAGGAAAAGCATCATCATCGTCATCATCATCATCTTCTTCATATGGGGAAAGTTTTCTTTTTGCGATGCAGGTTGCATCAGCGAGTAGTGGTCTAGTTCCTCCGCTCCGCTTGTGTCACACTCTTTCTTCCTACCTTGGCTTTTTTAACTCACTCATTTATCACCATCACTTAGATCTCACAGTCAGCAACTCCCTCCGCATCCCTCCAACTAAACTGGAGGTGCTCGAGAGAAAAAAAAACTATACGCTTTACCTTTTTTTTCTTTTCTTTTTTTATTATTTCATTTGGATTGCTCTCTTGCAGAGTGCTACTATAAAAAACGAAAGATTTGCAGTTGGCAAAAAAAAAAAGAATCTACGCTGGCTCTTCCAACTTTCCTCCAACTTTGTCCATAATATTTATTTCGCGGAAAAGTGAAAAGTATAGAACCTCTACCACTTCAATCATCAGAGTTTATACGGCATCATCCGATGATTTTTTTTTCAGTGTGAGCACTCACCTTATTTTTTTCCTTTTTAGTAGCTTGCAGAAGTAAGTATCGGAATACGGGGAAGGTTTCTGTGGTTACAGAGATATGCTCCCAATTTTAAAATTAAACTGGATCTCGAATCTTTTATCCCTTTGAAAATAAGTAAAGGGAGTTATTTAATCAACGCCTCTTGATCCTTTTCCGGGTGAGTTAGCCCGGTTGAGGGAAGAAGGCCGGAAAGGGAAGTGAAGTGAAAGGGGAAAGCTTTATAAGAGAGTAAATAGATGAAGGAATAAAATACAGTTATATGCATTGTATCTTGTCTCCTTTCAAAAATGTGTCGCAATTTGTAACTTAATTTGGTTTATATCCTCCACTTATGCACTCCTCCCGTATCTCTAGCGCAGCAGCTAAGCCAGGTCTAAATAATCTCTGATGAGGATGTGCGACATATTATACGACCTAATTCAATACACCCAATTTGTTTTTCCAATTGATGATCCTGTCAATAGCAACTCTACATGTAGCATTGAGGATGATTGCGCTTCCTCTTCCGCTGTTAATTTTCTGAATAGATACCGTATAGCTGAAAAATAACTTGGGAAATCACGTGGACTCATGATATAAACATAATATGTATTCTTTTTCATTATAATAATATATTATGTACCTATTCTGTATGGCGACCCGTTCCTCCCTTTTGAATCCACTAATCTTAAAACAAAACTGACAAAAGTGAAAGTTTAATTGGACATGGGACATTCCGCGGTAGGATCCATATCCATATTATTTGCAAGCTGGCAAGCCAAGTCGGGAAAATATGCACGCCCGGAATGAACGAAGCAGTTGACGGTTGGCCATCCCAACCAGTGCCACCTTCACCTGTCGCAATGTCTGCAGGAAGGAGGTCCACTGACGACGTGAGTGCGGCTAGAGATGAATTGCGTGCATTTTTGTGTCCATCCCACAAATAAAATCTGACATTTATCAGACTTCTTTTGAGATCCGGCTGTCAGGCCGTGTGTTCTCTTGCCAGATGCTCTTCTAGCCTTTCATTCATTCAGAACTTGGGAGAATTTGGGAGAGAATGGTGTGGAAATGTGAAAGTGGGAACGGGGAATGTCTGGATTGTGCATGATTTGAGTGCGGTCTTTGCTGCAACCGGTGAAGGACTTGAAGAGACCTTAAATTCCCTTTTACGTGTCAGATTCCTCCGGTCGTCGTGGAATCGAATGGAGTTAAGCATGCAACCAGACAGCCAACGACAACGACTGTTCTCCAGAGTTCCTTGTTTGGTGGTCGTCTTCTTGTGTATTTGTGGGGTCTAGTCCGACAGGTTGAGTTGTGTCCTCGGGATGGGATGATGTGACATTGCTTCGGCATTTATTTTTGGAGCTCCTGCACTCCGTTCGTTACAGATTAAATGTAGACAAAGTGCTTGCGACGTGCTCCTCCGCCATATTATAAATCCTTACGTTTTCTTTGGCAACCATATGCAGTCGTTGATTTGGTTGTTCGATTCGGCTTGTTTCTCTAGTTAATTTTATTTGAATATTTGATGTTTGACTATTATTGCTAACTATCACAAGAATTAGCGTAGATGAGGAACGTAGCTCAAACAGACGCAATTAAGTCTGGACAATGCGCAATGCCGGCAATGCTTTATTTTTTTCGAATTTCATTAAAACTTATTGTTTGTAAACGAAAGTTGATTCCTGCCTTCCGGCACTGCCTTTTTGTTTACTGACAAAAAAAAGTAGCGGAAATTGTTTCAACAGGATGGATGATCAAGTAATCCCAACTTGACATTTAAGAGGAAAGGAAAATCCTTGGCGGCAACGCGACCTCCAATTAGTGTGATTACATTATTGTTGTAAGTCTATAATATTGTAGCATAATAGGAGCCGGAGCCGCGTGATAAGAAATTGGATGTGAATATGTGCGTGCCTACACTACAATCTCACCGTCCTGCGTATCTCTTTCTTTCTTTTTACCCACTTCCAAATCCGCTTTCCCATCTTCACGTCTTGGAAAGGCGCTCTTAAGTAACGTCTTATTCTTACATATTATGTTTTTGTGTTCAAGGAAATTGGTTTGAAAGGGAGTTTAAGTCGACGGCGCGGAGGAGATATTCCTCATGCATATTTAACTTCATAAAAAGGAGAGCTAGAGCTTTTCCATTTCTAGGTAAATCCGTTTTCCTTGTTAGACAAAACATTACGTGCCCAGGGTAACTATAAACCTGTAAAAGAAGAAAGAAAACCCTTTTCAGCATTTTTTTTTCTCCTGGAAAGGAGCAGTTTGCCTTATTGTTGTTCTACGCTCCTTTCTACCTCTTTCCTCCTCCTCCTCCTCTGGGAGAGAAGAATAAAGAGGAGATGAAGAGGAGGTAGGTGTAAGGTGGTATTCAGGGAAACAAGCCGAGACAGGATGGCTTTTCTATGGCATATCATAAAACCGTAGAAAAGCCACTTTTCCAAGATTTCATGGCACAACGAAACAACAACAACAACAAAAACAACGTGTCCCTTCTTCTCCTTCTTCTCCCTTTCCCCAGCCAACAGTTCAACACGCTTTTGCGGAGTAATGTAACCTAACCTAACATTGTCCACTTTCATTGTTTCCCATTGAGGAGACCAGCAGTCTTTCAGTAATATTCCTCCTTATTCCTTCCTACTTTCGTATAACGATAATGACAAGGGAGGGAGGGAGGTTGTGTTAAAAAAGAAATGAAAACCCGATTGACTCCGTTTATTATTGTTTTTCCCAGGTGTCAAATACGATTTCTTCTTGTTGTCAAAACAGTTTGATATTTCATCCTTTATTGGTCACTTTTTAGCCGGATTTATTCCGAAATCGCGGGGGGAAATGGGATGAGGCAAGTGTAACTCGGTTTGGAGAAATCCCGTTCTTCTCTCTCTCCTTCTTCCAATGGGACATTATTGAGCAGGTTGAAAGGTGGCTGATGGTCGCGAAAAGTGGATCATATCATCATCATCATCATCATCATCATCATTGCTGAATGCATTTTATCCCCCCCCCTCACCACCACCACCACCTTCCTTTTCTTCCCAGAACACACGGAGTTTGCGGAGCGTGTGCACTTGGCAAACATTCATTGTATCTCGATTCAATGGCACTTTTAACCCACTCCGCCGCACTCTGTCAATGTCCATAATGCTTAGAAACGTCTTGCTTGCACTTTTGAAGTTCATACCTCCTAACAGGTCTGCTGCTTGCTGCCTACGTATAAACCGACGAGAACCTTTTTCTCTTTAAGAAAAAAGAAAGCAGGATTTCACACGGAGAAAAAAAATATGAAAGCCAATAAATAAATATTCCATTACGACAGTCATATTCATATTGCTCCGCTTCAACTTCGTCACCCAGTTTGCAATTCAGTTCAGTTTCGTTCAGTTCAGTTTCAGCAATTCAGTTTCGTGAGTGTGTGTGCGTGTGTTTGGAGGGGACATGAGGAGGAGGAGGAGGAGAAGGAGGGAAACTTTCATGAATTTATTTTTCACAATTTCCACAACTCCCTTCCTTTCGCAACCACCACTGCTACTATACTCACAGAATTCATATTGTGCAAACATATCTCTTTCTCGTGCTCATATGTATCATGATGGGATGGAGGTTGGGACGATATGCGGGGGTTGTTGTGGTGCTGAGTGCATCATGGATGCTCGTTTAAAGAAAAATCTCTCGAGACAAATGTAAATAGTAGATCATCAATACCCTTCGCTGGTAAAATATCGTTTTATATGGCAACTCGTGCAAAAAATAGTATACAAAAAGAAACTGCTCACCACAGTTTGAAGTAGTTGTTCATATTTGTTTTTAGCTTGGATGAAATTTCCTTTCTTTCTTTTCCCCCCAATTGTTCCACCTCCAGCCTACATTACACGCTCAGTTTTCCTTCTTCCCAATTTCCGCTTTAAGCCAGTCTCATGACTCCACTCGATAATATCCGTATAAACAAAGAGGAAAAGAGTTCCACCAACTGTTCCAACAAAACTCTCTCTCTCTCTCTCTCTCTCTCTCTCTCTCTCTCTGTCTGTGCACCACCTCACTTTCCAAATCTCAAAGCCCCTTTTTCCCAAGAGAAAAAAAATGTGCTTCACTTGGATATCTTTTTGTGGTTGGAAGACAAAACTGCTCTGCTGGTGGGCTCTTTCTTTTCTTTCTAAATGCGGGCTTATCCGGAACTGATCTAATAGTGGAGAGGGGGGTGGGGTTGTGGCTCATTTCCCTCCCAATAATAATGCAATAAATAGGTTGACTGCTCCAACAAGACATTCTCCAAACAAATGTGTGGTTTTATATACCAGCTCTTGCAAAAAACTGATATCATTTCATATATTGTTTGTTACACTGGAAGGATCCGCATAATTTGGCATGTAGTAAATGGCACTACTTTTTTGATTGGAGGGAGGAAGGGGCCATTTTCAGATAGATTTTCGTTTCGGTGGGCGACACGGACACGGAATAATATTTTAACTCGCGTAGTTTTGCTAGCGTAGTTTCCTCCACGCTCTCTAGTCACCCTTGATGATAGTGTAAATGCTTCTACAACCAGCAATCTCGTGAAAAATGACTTGGAAGACGGTGGTGGCAATCAGCAGGAATTCATTCGTCAGCGGTTCCTTCATTAGAGCTGTTCTCACAAAAAAAAAATCGGCGAATATCATTATACCGACATTACTCCTGCCACCACCGCATCGTTAATAAAAGTGGAATCAGAACGCTAAAAAATTTAGGGATTTAGGCAGTGCAGGAGTGCCACCGCTTATTGAGATCACTAAAACTTGGTTCGAAAAATGAGCGAGAAAAAAACGGTTTTTTTCGTAGTACCTGATAATGGATCCTTCTGATCGACAAAAAAGTAGTCACTCACTCGCAATCAGAATGTTGCTCCATTCCATTTCCATATCCTTCCAAAATGTATGATATCCTTTGTTGGAAAGATCATGGGATGATCATGATGTTTTAAAATGTTGTACAACACGAACACGAGTTGCCCACACCACCAACCAACCAACCCAACCTCCATTTTCTTCCCTTCCTGTCAATACCACCGTTGCTAGTCGTCGAGTAATTGTTTAAAGTATTTCGAATCCTGTAGGGAGCAATAAAGCAACGGATAGGAAGAGGTAAACAGTGAAGACAATTGTGTTGGCCTGGAAAAAAAACTTTATTTTTTACATTCCGGCGGTGAACAGTTTATCTGAAGACCAGCAGCACCAGCAGCAGCAGCAGCGATAATCATGTTACATTTTTTATTACCTTCGTCAATAAAAGTGAACTCTTTACCTCCTTGTTTTTGCCGTCGTCGTTTTTGCCCTTGTTCCTTTTGTGGTGGTGGTGGTCCTAGTCGGATGATGAAAAAGGTATATTTTATAGTCCCTTTTTAATGGGCTCATATCTAAGAATCTCTTTCCCATTCCTGGAGCAGCGAGCAAGCAAGATTGGGGCCAGAGCAATGTCGTTTAAACTCCCTCTGTGAGAACGAAGAAGAAGAAGAGAGGGCACTAAGCCGGTTGCCAAAGTAGATACCTCCACTACTACAAACACCACCACCACCCCAGCAACCCACCTCTCTATTCTAAAACCTATATACTAAACTAGAGAAATGTAGAGCATCCGTTTTATATTCTTCTTCTTCGTCTTTTTTTTTTGACTCAAGACTATACCTAATACCCCCATTCTCTTTCATTCAGCCAAGGTAATCTCTTGTCTTCTTATGTGCATAATATTTCTCCCATCGCGGCGCAGTCCATGGTCCGTAACAATAAACAAACAGTAAAAAAATATAATCCAGAATGAAAACTAGATTATTTTTCTGTAACCTCTCTTCTTCCACAGCCTCCTTCCTGCTTTAAAGGAGGAATCTCGACGACGGAGAATGAAATGACACAAGTCGTATAAGAATTACACAAATATTGTGTTCGCCGTTGAAGGGCAGACAAGTGCACTCAAAGTTTTAAATTACATTTGCAATTTTGTCTTGGCGAAATTTTGCTGCCGGGACGAGAATAAAGAGGAGAAGAGAGGTAATCCTGGCTGGTGAGACAACTGCTTTTGAGTTGAGTGGTTCCTTCTCTGGTAAGAGGAGGTGGAGGTGGAGGTGGAGGAGGAAGGGGAGGAGGAGGATGGGAAACAGCTATATAAAATTCAGCAGTCGTCTAACAAAAAGCTTTTTTTCGGCAACAAAAATTCAGCGTTTTAGCTCGCCCTCCTTCCGCCGCGTGACAAGCAATCCGCTTTCCAGGGCAACAACAATGACAGCAGGGCAGATGAGAAGAGCGGTGTAAATCTTTAAAAAAAAAGTGTATGCCTGAAGAAGCGGTGGTTGGCTTGTTGCTGTTGGTGGGGAAACGGTTACGATTCCCTGTGAGAATTTCCATGTCTGGAAACGCAACTGACACACGCAACGAACGAACGAACAACGCAAAACTTTAATAACTATGTATATTATGCATTCATTGCCAAAAAATATATATCATTTCCCGGGGAAAGATAAGAATGAAAGAATTATCCCGTCTTCCCTTTTGGATAGATGAGGAAATATTTGGTAGACTATGTTGTGTTGTTGGTGTGGATTTTATTCGGTTTTCTTTTACCTCTTCCATTATTCATTCATGAATTCGGCCCTGGGCCACCTTAAAATTTATAGAGGAGTCAACAGTCAACCCATGTCATTATTTTGGAAGAAAATAAGTTTTCTCCTGAAAGCAATCATGTCGGGAAGGTAAAGCAAAATTGAGTAAATAAAGCAAAGCAATAAGCAAGCACCCATTAAGAAAACAAAACTAAAGTTTGAAGAGGTGATCCGCTCTGTCTGGTTGCATAGGTACTATATTAAACTATTTTCGGACTTTTACAATTAGTTTGTGTTTGTACAAGCTTTGTTTGTAATCTAACGTCTTAAGCTGATGCTCTTAAATTCATGATTTTGTGTAAAGACTCGCACCGGCCGCGAGTCACTCCACTCATCATGATCACTCTTCCATAATATCCTAAATTAGCGTCTATGCTTGTATGCTGGTGGCTTATATATATGGCAATATATAATAATTGTTAAAATTGGTAGTATAGTGAAGATATATTGTATAAAAAGTTTTCTTGACAATTCAGATGACCCTTGTTAACAAATGTTATTGGGAGTAGTCTTTCAAACTCATTCAAAGTCAGAGAATACGACTAGGCACATAGTTTTATTCATCTATTTGGTTTCTTCCCATTCTAATAACGTATGTATTTCTCTTGCCGATGAAGTTTCCTGGGCCGTTTTTTCCCTTGTCGTGTGTCGTTGTGTTGTTAGGGGTTCTTCGCTTTCCGGGACAACGCAACGTTTATAAGCGGGCGTATAGATATAGTCGTGTAGGCAGGCAGACAGAGAGTACGTGAGTACCTATGTCACCACTAAAACCTTTTGTGTTCCACTTAACCTGTTTTGTACTCTTCGTAAAGAAATGCCCTGTTAAAACAGGCTTTAAACAGAGCCTTGAAGCAACCCACTTAACCGTAATCGCCATACGCCATCATCACCATCGTCGTCGTCATCATCATCACCACCGCCGCGCGCCGTTAGCCTCCTGTTTTGGAAAAACAGAGAAGCAGTGGTGATCCCACCAGCTATTAAGGAAATGAATGAAAGGAATCAAATTGCGGCAGTTCGAGGAATTATTTTTAGAGCTGGCAACCACATTTTATATACGTGTTGGAGGTTGGAGGGAAAATTTCTTAAGCTCTCTCTCCCTCTCTCTCTCTCTGCCTCTCTATACCTCCGTGTGTGTGGCAGTTTGAAATATTTCGAGAGCAGCTTTTCTCCCCTCATTTGCTTGTTCTGCTGATTTATTGAAAGCACTTTATCCTTTCACTCCCAACTCCCCAGAGTGGGTTGCCCTAATCAGAAAAAATGCTCGGGAATATTAACAACCCTGCCTGTCCATGTCAGTGGATATTGCATCGCTATTTAACATGGCTGTTTGGTGGTGGTGGTGGTGGCGAATGTGGAGATGGAGGTGGAGGTGGTGGGTGGCTGGCTGCCTCTCCTCTCTACAGCAGCAGCAGAGATTCTTCCTCTCCCAACCCAATTTGTAATTTTATTGACAAGGTCTCTCCATATAATAATATTTGCACGTGCTCCGAGATAAAATGGAGGAGGCAAGACAGGATTCGACGATATTGGGCGGAATATAAAAGAGAAAGGAGGTTGCTATCTATACGGACCACAAATCAAAGTAAATTGCTGGCGATGGGGAATCACATGTTATCACTTTGTGATACTTTCTCCTCAGGAAGCGTCTCTGGAATGTGCAAATCGACACGATTTCGCCTCTGGCCCAGTCTCGATTTTCTCTCTCAAGAGTTTCCCTTTTCATTTTCATGCTCCGATCGAGTTCAAGCAAAAAATCCCTGTGAAAACCATCCATTCGTTCCATAAACCGTAAAATACATATTCGTGAACAGTTGGCATTAATCCATTACCGTAAATTAATCGAAATTCTGGAAAGGTACAGCACCACTTGGTGGTGTCTTACTCCTTTTTCCTTTTTATTATTTTTTTTTTTTTACTTTATTCTCCATTCACCTCCTTCCATTTTAAAGGCACGTCGTCGTGTTTCTAAAAAAAGTCGAGTTAGAAACTTGCCAAAGTGCAGCTGCAACTAGAACCGAACGAACGTCCCTCTCCTCTCCAACTAATCCTTTTCTTGTAATAAAAAAGTATCACACATTCTTGGAAAGTCTGGAGACTCGTTATTGTTATCAAATTCATAAAAGTATAACTATAAAAAAACCGAACCTAGACACCAGTCTTTTACAAGGGACGCCGCAGCGAAAAAGATAGTTACAGGCAGGGAACCTTAGAGATATTGGCTCCGAAATGAGGTCCTTGAAAAACGTCGCTCTCTCAAACTAAATATCATCATTTTCTACACATGAGAGAAACTGAGAAAGGAGGACTTCATTCCTCGCAAAACTGTGACGACTTTTCCAATGAATCGCACCCTTCGTCCCCACAGAAAAAAATATAAAATCCTTGAAATTCTCAACTTTTTTTTTCTTTTCTTAAACCCTTGTAGAAGAAATAACTCTCTGTGTATTTATATAGCCTAGTCTTTTGTATATGAAGTCATTTTTGATACTCTTTTTTATCCATCAAAGCCCAACCAACCACCACTTCAACACCCCCTCCCTCCAGATTACTGAAACGGAAACGGGACAAAAAAAAGTGTCTTGCTGTGCCGGATTGTCGTTGTGAAGGATTTTCCATTAGTAGCACAAAGCCTTTTGCTGTCTTCAAAATATAAATTTTGAGTTTCTTTTAAGGACCCTAACGGACGACGCAAAACAAGCATGTTTTTAAAACCGCGTGGTTTCTAGGGACTACAGTATTGTATTGATCGCCAGTTCCCCTAAAAGTATGTACAAATCAGGAAACTGTACTCTATTTGAATGTTGAACTGGAATGAATAAACTTGCATGATATCAAAGACATGGCTGCTGCGTTGAGGGATTTTTTAAATTCCAAAGAAGTTTCAAGTTTGGGCCTTTTTTGTCTCTAAATTTTCACTCGATAACTCGACCACAAATAAATATATTATGCCCATCGTATTTCGAACGACGCGACGGGCCTTTCCCTTCTTTTGAGGAGGGAGTCGGAAATTATGGAGCACGCCATTGTTCCAATGTTGCTGTTTTAATTGGTGTAGTAATTTAATTAAAGTGGGGACCCCATACGTGGCTTCCCTTTATACCAAAATGGCGTTGTGCGACGGGACAATGGGACGATGGGTGGATTTTTCTTTGTTATTTGGTTTAATGAAGACTTGTTTCTGACCAACATTGTGATGCTAGTAGCCGGAGGCTCATATTATTATTATGCTTTATCTTTGAATGTGGCATATACTCTTCCTTCCATCCATCCACTATATACTCTCTCCCTACTTACGTCTACTATCACTGGAGTGAATGGTGGAGGTGGAGGAGGGGGGAGAAAGGGGAGAGACTTTTGTGGGGAAAAGTGTGAGAAATAATGCTGAATCTCACAAGGAACCCCTTCCTTTCACCTTTACGTCAATGGTTTATTCTAAACCACTACCACCACCACTGCTTGGTTAATCCAAGTTTGACAAGGTGGTTGGGAGCGGGCGACAAACAGGGAAGGAATAAGGTTTAAGATTGATAGAACATTTTAGCTAACGCTACTACTCATCATTTTGTCGTCGTCTGCAATATAGTAAGTGGTTCCCCTGAAAGTGTAGACCGATGATGAACCCTTGGTTACCACTATTTTTTAAGAGCACGTTTTGTCCTCATAGTCATTAGTAGAATGGAAATGACTGTGCATATTCACCTTTCAGTTTTGTTAATTGATCTAATCTTTTTTGGTCGTTGTTTTTGTTGTGACACATAGGATACCTTCGAAGTCGCGGATGATGACGGGCCTGGCGGCGGCACCGGCGAGAGGACAAAAATAACTCGAAAAAAGAAACGGAGTCTTCCAAGAACTGTTGTCAACCCGGATGGGAATTTCTACTTTTACTGGCTCATGATCCTCACTTTTTGTGTTCTCTACAACCTCTGGACACTCATCGTCCGTCAGAGCTTCCCCGAGCTGCAGGCAAGTGTTAGTACCCACTTTCTTCGACAGTTTGTAGGAAACTATAGGACTGCTCTGCTCTGCTCCCCCGTCTCAGCCTCAAAATGACCACTTTTCTAATCTACAATCTACCAATCCATCTCCTCCATCCGACCCTCCTGTCCCCCAGACACCTGGGATCCAAAAAAAACTTTTGTCTTTATATATAATCCTCAGTGGAGGGCACATACATTTTTTTGGAGTCGTACCTCATTAAATCCTACCTCATTACCTCCGTCATGGTAAAGTGCAGTTCCAAATGTGCTCCTCCAACATACTCCGGCGGGTGTAACTCACCCATGTCCGCTTCTTCCTCTTCTCGCGAGAATGGGCAAATTACGAAATCCTGGTAGAGTTGTCAACTGAAGTTGGGCGGAGCGGAGAGAAGTCAGGTTGACTCAAACGAGAAAACTTTATATAGTTCATTCATTTTTCTCCTTCCCACTCTCTCTCTCCGTCTTCATCGTTTTCGAGTGAAACAGATCGGAATCTGGAGTCAGTTTGTCAATGCCTCCTCCTTCCAGGATCCCAGAGTTTTTTTCTCTCCAGGCGAGAATTTGAGGTTTCCACTATTAAGTTGAGAAAGGCAAACAAGGGAAATCAAAAGTCGTCATTCCTTCTCACTCGCTCCCGATAGACGCCAAAAGAAAAATGTAGTCGCACTGGTCGCTATTATTATTATTGAAGTAGGGAATCTGAATTGAAGCAAAAAGGAGCCATCTCTGGAAAAGTTGTGAGAAAAACGGTAGTGCAGCAGGGGAGATTTTTTTTTAGAAGAGTAGCCGCACACCACCCAACCATCATCCCGTTCAATGTGGCCACCCAAACTTTTCAAACTTGGTTGATCAGATTATAGGTTGCATGTACTACTATATAGCGGGGGAGGGGGGAGGTTGGGAAGACGGAAAGTTTTTTCTAGCGTTTTGTGGGGGTTGGTTGGTTGTACTCGAACAAGTGATGAACTTGTGACATTGGCTTTCATTATATACCCCATAAAAAATCAGAAAAAAGAAGAGCATCGGGACGCACTAACCATGACGGAAGAAAGACAAACCAGTTTTGTGTGTGTGCAGGAATGGGATGTGGGATGCTATATAATTATATATGTTTTTGACATGATTCGTTCCTTATTTACCAAAGTACCTACTGTTTTGCCCATTTTATTGGAGTCGGATGGCGGACGGAAGACCGCTATATTGAATAAACTCTTTCTCCTCCTTCCCATCTCCCTTCCCATCTGATTGTCTGCAGTTAAATGAAATGATGTCGTGGTCAGTCTTGACGACGACGATGACGACGGAGAGATTGCAGAGAAAATCCAAGCCTGGATTTCATGCCTCCCCCACCACCACCACCCACGCCTACAACTTTTAATGCTTTAACTTTCCGGTGGTACACGTTGGTAGTTTGGTTGGTAGACATGTTGCCTTTTTTTGGAGAGTGTAGAAGTAGATGTGCCAACATTTCCCCCAAGCAAGTCAATGCCCATTTTTTGAGTGGTGGGATAATGATAAAATGAATGTGTATGATTTAAAATCCGTAGAGATTTCCACAATCCGACGACGCGACGACCATAGTTCGTAGAATTACAGATAATTAAGTATTTTTCCATTTCCGATGTTAATTTGGCGACAGTTTAGCTGGTGCGGCGTAAAATTTGGTTTGGCGGTTGACTAAATCCGTGGTGACTATTTTGTTGTGTTGTTGCAGTCTGAAGCAAGAGTATTCTGGATCATGGCCGATTGTTTTAGTGACCTTGTATTCCTCCTGGATATCGCCGTCCAGTTTCGAACAGGCTACCTTGAGCAAGGACTCATGGTGTACAAGACCAAAAAGCTGGCGAAGCACTACATTGGCTCCAAGCCATTCTACTTTGACTTATGTTCCCTTCTTCCAACAGATTTGTTTCAGTTGTATTATGGAACAAATCCAATGTTCAGGTAATGCTCTTTTTCTTTCTTTCTTATTACTATATGTACATATAAGTATATAGAATAGAATAGAATATAGCATTAATCGCAACAGACAGGAGCACCAAGGAAGAAAATCGAAAGACGCTCCGGTTGCCAAACGATACAGACAAGCATTATAAATTACATCCAAGAAGAACATTGAACTATCGCGTGTCTTATCATTTTCGTTACTGAATTAAGCATTAATAATAACTTATCATCATTATTTCGTTGCTCGTGTTCCACGCAGCATGCATGTTACCATGGACAAAGTCTTATGTAAAATGTCATCACCATCATCATCATCATCATGTTTTTCAATACAAGACGCTCAACCTGACATTTAAAGAAAAAGTAACCTGGAAACGGCGGCGTATTATTACACTCCTTTCTACTTACTTTTCTGCTTTCTATGATCACTCTGAACCACAAACAAATCCCTACACATGAAACAGGATTATATGCAATTATTGTTGTTGCAACGGTAAGCGGATTTATTAAAAGTGAGTCGAACGAAAGTCGAATCAATAAGCATTTAGTTTTTATACACATGTCTCCTTCAGCTGGCTTATTACGTTGAATAGTGAATAGCGGCGATGTAGACATTCTTTTTTAGATATTCCATACGTGATTTAGGAGGAATTGCAGAATTATTTTTTGAAAAGTGCCTTTTCCTGTACACTTTTAGTACTTGTAGTTGTTGATTTCGAAACTACATCCTTGTCTTATTTTTCCTCCATGTTTATGTTTTGAATAATGATTCAGCTGAAGGAATTCAGCTTTTTCTTCTTCGGATGATGAAAGTGTAGACTGATTCTTTCAACCGTTTCCTTTCGTTCCCAAGAAGGAGCTGGTATGTTTTTTTTTCTTGCTTTTATTGCCGGAGGGTAGCAACTAAAGCAGGTCATTGTATAAAGAGCATAACAAACTGAATAACTTGACGTAATGGAAAGCTACACGGAAAAAGAGAAGAGAGGGGAAACGGTGGGTGAGGTAGAGGAAGAGCGACTAAAAAGGAGAAATAATATGCATTGTAAGCTCTTAAGTATTTGTTAGGCTTCCTCGCTCGTCGTTTCTCCTCCGGTTGTCATTCCCCATTAATGTTTTCTCTCAAGTTCCCTCCGCGGCGAGGAGTACGTACGTACGTACCCAGCCGGATGGTGAGGGGCTTGATTGGCATCACGTTTTTCCTTCCAATTTTTTCCCCTTTTAGTAAATGCACGAGTGGCAGGAAAAGAGGAATAAAGTTTATTGTAGTCCTCCTAGCTGCTGCTCTTGCTCTGCTCCTACAATACAGTTTATTATTATTATGCAGCAAAATACTTAAGACTTGGATGGTATCCTATTTTGTGGCAAGTTGGAAGGAGGAATTGGAGGATGCATATGATACGGCAGAAGCATGTGCTCCAACAAATCTAAAAGGTACAGGAGCGTAGGGTTTCCCGCAGGAGCATAGGTAGCTGGCTTGACGAGGTGTCAGCATCACTTCACAATCATTATATATCCTCCATCCACCTCATCCTCCTCCTCCTTAATTCCCATCTCTCATTTTCAATCCACCACCACCACTTCACAACTTAAGGAAGCGTGTGTAACTAGTGTGGTAGTATGGAATGGAGGGTTAAAAAAATGAATTGAAGCATGTCCCAATCCTTCTTCCTTTCCCCTCTCGTGCATAAACTTTCACTCACGCTCACTCACTCGCTCACATTTATCGGCAAAAAAGAAGGACAACATTCATTCGGATACATTGTAATACACTGCTGGGAAGCGCAAGGAACTAAACTAAAAGGGCATGAGACGGGGCCCTATGGCACTTTCTCGTCTGCCTTTTCCCCTGTTCTGTTATGCACTCCCTTAATATGAATTTACGACATTGGAGAAAAATCAGGCTTTGAACAAAGGCCAAGTCGATGTTACAACACAAAAGCCGGAAGTATATATATATATATTCTTTTTCTGCAAGAAAAGGCAAAAGTCAAGGAGGAAGGATTGAGGGGGAAAGTAACTTTCAAACTTACAACTTTTGCACAAGGCAAATAACTCACTTTGATATTCACAAAGAGCAATGGCTCGCGCATTCTATCCCCATATATGATTGCGAATGTGGCGATGAAAACAGGTTACTCGTTCGTATTCGGTTGCTGCCCAGGTAAATCCAAATCCTATGTAATTATATGAAATGATACAAGAATGGCAATAAACGCTGAACCGGCGCAAGTCCATAAGGGGGCAAGCTTACTATCAGATGGAGATTATCCTTAACTGTATCAGAAGAAGCAACCTTTCTTTTGCCTGTCATTAGTTTACTTTCCACACCCCACACCTATGTAATAATAACTAAAAAATATCTAACCAAACAAATTATACTATATTTACACCCCTTCTTACCGAATCTACTTTGTGTAACATGCAACTTTGCTCATTTTACGTCGTTTTAGCTAACAATTGAAAGGCAATGGTAATTGAAAACTTAAAATGTAAAAACTATTCAAAAATAACGTAACATATAGCTTCATCTTTTTACACAATCCAAACAATATCAAAGTTTATTATACAAATCATATAACAACTTCACAGAATCACAGACAATGATGAACACACGAGATTGCGTTGGCATGGCAAACAATTTCAAAAAGGTACAAAAACAACATTACATGGAATTCTGTACATGGAATCAAAATCTGAAGCACCTTCTCAGTTACTGAATGATGATAGAATAATTTAGACAATGTGAAAAGCCACAAGGATACAAGCGGACAGAAACGTCAGAAGCCGTTCGGGTCAGTCCGAGGGCGCTTGTGCTCAACACCACTCCCCCCGACGCCACAAGAGTCTTCATTTTGGTCGGCGTTCTTCTTACGCTTCACCTTCCTGGTCCGAACGTGCCCGCACGTTGCCTGAGCAGCGATCACTATGAACAAATATTAATACGTCAATCAAGAATTAACTTTAGATAAACATCTTCAGTATTTCAATATCAAATATGCGCTCTTGTTATTGTAAATGCTGATGATTTTGCTTACCCTGTGCCTCAAGCGCGTGCTTGACTGCTGAGTCGGGGATGCGACGACGTACAACTATAGGCGCAGGAGACTGAGTACCGCCATTACCAGACGTGGTGGGTGGCACCCACTGGTTAAAGTTGCGAGGATTCGCTGATGGCAGTCCTTCAACAAATTTTCGGACGCACTCCTCACAATCCTGAAGAATACAACAATAAAAAAAAAAGATATTCATCAGCAAACTGATTGCAGATACAGAAGATTATTAGCATTATGCAGCGCATTGTAGGGTTAGTAATAATAAGTGTCATGTTTACACAAATGACAAACAAGTTAGTTTAACTTACCTTAGCTTTATCGTCTTCATCATCCTCCTCCTCGTCAGAGGAGACATTGTAAGTCTCCGATATATCCGAGTCCCTGGTTCGTTCCAACTCCTCAAAGTCAAAATCATCCATCATTGGATTAGGAGCGGCCTCCTGGGATCCGGAAAAATCTACATCCATCTCCATGTCCGACATGGCTCTTTAACTTTTCCTAACTTCAAGTCTCCTCTTTTTAAAAAAAAACAGGTGATAATTGGGGCAGGTGATCTTGAATTTAAAAGAAAAAAGCAATGATGGTTCTTTCAAGTATTAAAAAAGATGACAGCAAAAAGAAGAAAAAATGACTCATTAATTAACAGAGAGATGATGATGATAAAGATATAAAATAATACGTAGCTCAAAGTCCTCAAACTTTAATAATGAATTTTTGTTAAAGACAACGAACATGAACGGAGATAAACAAACAAAACAATTAAAAGCTAATCTGCCTGGCTGGACAGTCAAGGCAGCTAATATAATAATTATATAATAAGAGCTGATGTTGGATTGTTGAGAGTCAGGTGTGAGGTTGGTTTAATTAGTAATCTTAAAAAATTAAATACTTACCACTGTCACGGGATGCGTGATGAGGACGATACCAGCAAGACTCTGACCTTCTTTAGTCCTCAATCGTCAATCCTCACCTTCTGCCAGATGATAAAACGATGGGATAAATAAACAATCTACTCAAGGTCTCAACAATTTACTCAACAATTTACACTACTTAAAGAAAGCTGACAACTTGGAAAAGGCTGAAAAAATATATAAAGAGTAAGCAACAGATGGGCAAAAATTTGCTACGCTCTATATTTAATCAGCTGTAAAAAAAGAAAGAAGAGTAACTATGGTTATGGGTTTGATTGAGGTTATAATAGTTATAGTGGTCAATCAAAAAAAAACAATTTCAAAAACTAACTGTTTACAGGTAATAATTCAATTAATCGAATCACTCCGTGTTTATTTCTTCTTCTAACATCTACAACAACCAAACCTACGCAAAACAACAATGCCCCTTCCTTTATTAAGGAGTGCGGAGCAATCCTTTATGAGATTAGTCTGAAAGTCTGGCCGGCCGGCCGTATCCACGATAACTCTCTA
>JAANSN010000157.1:0-84454 GCA_036850665.1 Dicranocentrus wangi | reverse complement strand
AAAAGCTTTACAACCCCATACAACATGACAGAATTCATTCTCAGCATTGTAGCCAACATTTACTTTACACGGTCTCTTTCTCTTTCCATCACCCAAGGGAAACTTTTTTTCCTATGTGTACAAAAGTCGGTCAAAAATTTCCAATAATCTGTACGGATGTGCATTTTTCCCAAACTGGAACATCCTAGCTATAAATTACTCTACACCGGATTGCAATGCAGTACATATACACATGCATACCCCCGAGAAAATGTGTCAATTAAATTACAGCCAGTGTCGTAAAAACTTCCCTCGCTCTCCAAAGTAATCTACCAATTCTTCCTGACGACACAACAACCAGACGTATTTTATTGCTTTATTTTTTTCAGACCAAAATACGAAAAAAGTATCTTCCGCAGTCCTTCAGGGGAAAAATGTGAGATCGAAGTTAAATGGATGAATTTCCGCAGTGAAACAACAACTGGGTGACATGCTTTTCATGTACCGCCGTGAGATGAAAAACACCAGGGAAAAGGTTGTTTGTTAGGTAGTATGAAGTGGTATGGTACAAGAACAATAGTGCATCTTCTCACAATTATTGCATTCCGCAGAACCTCATGGTGAAACACTGGCAAAAATTTGCCACGAATTAACGTTACGTTCGTCTGTTTTTGAGAAAACCCACATTTATATGGAACAGATTGACTCTTTTGTAAATTCCATATGTGACGTTCGGTAAATCACCAGTTAGCTGAATGCTGAGCTCTTTAAGTAGAGAATGGTAAGAAGAGTAGTAGAGATGAGGGTGTTAGAAACGGGGGCGTGCGTTTTTATAAATGAATATTAATTTTGTAATGCAATGGTGCGGTACAGGAATACAACGTTGTAAGTAACTTCTTTTTGTCTAAATCGGGTTGATGCATATTGTAGCATTGTGTAGCAGTAGTTTAAAATATAATTTCTAATTTTAAAAAGCACTCACGTTCTTTTAGTCCCAAAAAGTGAAAAACTATATACCTTTATATACACACACCCTATTTTGCGTGAATGCGATGATTTAATAAGCGATACGAACATACAGCCAACCGTCTGATTTACGACGTGCAAATTACTAATGTTCCCACCTTATCATGACCATCATCAGCTCATTTTCTCGCTTCCAAGAAGAAGCTACGCTTCCGCTATATACACATTCCCCAAACAGTTGCTGCACAAAGTGTATACGTAAAATGGGATAACAAGTAATAATAAAATTTTTTGTCGAAAGAGCAGAAAGCAGATGTGATTCTTTTTTCTACTTCAGGCGCTCACACACGCTCACATGCAATAATTCAAGTTGGGCTAACAAAATTGTGATTAAAAACGGAAGGAAAGGAAAATGGAGGGAAATTAGGGAGATTTATTGCCCCGCGATGTGGACACCATCAGTGAAACATAAAAATGATTGCTTTACATTGCAGTCTGCAGAGGGGTCCATGTAAGGAAATGGGTTTTGTGATAATTTTTATTTTGTAACGGGGAGACGGACATGAGAAATTCGCTTATGAGTTTTTTTTACATTTAGTAGCGGAAGCGTGAATGAATGAAACTAAAAAATGAATTAATTCGAGTGGCATTGCGACTGGGCCTTGACTTATCCTATCCTAAAGTATATACTACTCGTTTATGCAAGTCCACGTGGAGTGTTGATATGACTTAATAATTTAGCTGAAGTATTAATCACTCGCAAAATAAATGGGATTAACACCAGTTCGCACTCACATGCTGCTTAGTACGCACACGTCCCAATATAAGAACATTCGCATTCACGCTAGCAACTGTGCAGACAGTTTACATCACAAACCGCAAATGGCTTTCACTTTGCTTCCCACGCGTTGTCATTTCTATTGCTTTCCACACGTTACCACACTACAGTTGAGGAGGCGCACAAAATGACAATGAAATTCTGTTCACTTCCCTTTTCTCAAATTGCCTTTCCTCCTTGTAGTTGTCAATCAGCGGAAGAGATAAAGTTTTAGGAATGTAATGGCTTGGCTGGCGCAAAGCCTGTATACCAGATATTATGAAGGTGAAGCGTAGAGACGAGGTAGACAAACACAAGGAGAGGTGTGCATTCAGTGTCCTGTGAAAACGCATTTTGAATAGTTGACGTGCTTTTGTTAACCAAGTAATATTATGCTTAGCTCCAGAATGTCACTATCAAAACTTATTCATTTTATTCGCTTCGTGACATTTGACATGATGGCGTAGCCTGGCAGTATTACGGGCTACGCGTAGAATAGCCAATTCGGAATGTGACCACAGAGCAGTATGCTCAAATGTGTAATGCGCGCAAACTATTTTTACAATCCCACAATAATATTTTTTTTAGTTTTAATCGCATTTATATTGACAAACTCGCCCCTCGGCCCCTTTAAATACATTTAGTTCAAAACACAGTGCGTGCACCATGCACAGACCTTTTACATGTAAACCTCAGCTTTGTATTCTCATCGTGTTGCTTGTCCCAGAGCCAGTTACATAATCCTGGAAAGCACGTGCGGAAACCGAAGGGGGTATTGCAACACTCGTAGTAGTAAAAGCAATTCTGGGAGAACACCATGTCTTGGAGAAAGTCATTCTGCTCTCTAATGAGGCCCGTTTTATTCCTTTACTCCATTATTCTCCCGCAATGCAAAGGGAAAATGCCCTGCATCACCTTCTGCCTTCTTACTTGATGAGCATATGAATGAATGATCTCATCTCCTACAAGTTCATTGCACGATGACATGTTGCCTCGCACTCTTCTCTCATCACTTACAATCTACGTCTGAACGTGCTTAAGCGTGAACTGGAAGCAACAAGAGAGATGATGTTTGTTGTTGATGGAGTAAAATAAATGACCATGGAGAAGTGGTCTGACAGATAGCTAGTTGAGAGAGCAGACGAGGAAAACCAGATCTCCGCAAGTACGCGTATTGACTAGATATACGAGGAAAACTCTTCCCAGAGAAAATCCCTTTTACTTCATTTTTTTTTTCTTCAGACCTACAGCCACGCTTGATAGGCTACGGTTACATGGGATAGGAGTGGGGAAAAGTGGGAGGAAATGTGATGTCTGCTTTATTCTACTTTTAAGACTTTTGTGTTTGTGTGCGTACGTATCCCTGCGTACGTGAACTTGTTAGGTGAGAAGGTGATGGACTTTTTGCATTTGGATGTAAAAACGATGGTGTGATTGAGCTACGTGTTTTGCCTACTTTACTCACAAGATTAAAACAGGACATGAAAGAAAAGAGTGATGGTGATATGTGATCTCATAGTCATGGCAGACTGTATAAATAATAAATGTGAAAATTGGAAATGGTATCAGTTCTTTTTACTTGATACTGTATTTATTCTAGCTTTTCCCGTCCGAATTTTGAGTCTGTTCACTTGTCGCTGACAGGAATTTCAAAGGAAGTTTTCAGGCCGAAAGCTGTGTCCGGGCTACGACCTGAATTTACAAATATGGTTGCTCTAAATGTACATATTGGACAATCCATCCGCTATCTCTTTAAAATCATGGAAAAGATTACACTTTCCACTGTTTACCCGAGTTAAACTCGCCTTTGACATTTTAGCCTTTGATCTTCAAATATTTTAGGCTATTTGAAATGAAAAGCTATTTTGAGATCAGTTTTTCAATTTACTTTATTGTTCAATCGTCCATATTGTGTATCTTTAGTGGCGTAAGAGTAGGTAGCTTCTTCACACTAACCTATATCATGAAAGTTGAATTGCAGTCAGTCGGACAATGTATTAAATATTTACAGGGCATTGGCTCTAGATGTGAAGAGTCCCGTTCCCATTTGACGCCCTCAGCTCGCTAAATTTTCTATGTATCTCTTTCTCCCATTTGAAATAATGCATGAATGCATGCCCCCATTTCAAACAGAAAAAATAACACAAGGGTAAAGTAACGGTCTATTGCTTTGAATATATGACACTGTCAAAGATTTAAAAAATAGTAAAATATATACTATCACAGTTCCTTTTATGCCATAAACCAAGTTTGCGGCATCACAGAGTTTCAGTTTGAGTAAGCGATTCTGTGAATAATCCAAAAACATTATGACAAAACTCTGCTGTTGCCTTTCCCTACCATAGGGTATATAACATGTATTACAGCAGTATTCGCGTTGCTAATATAAAAACAATAAAACTTTTTTTGTCCATAATAAATAACACAGTTCACCCACATCGTCCCTCCTAATTTACAATTTTTGCGGAGTGCCCTTTTCTCCTCGCGCCTCGTAGTCATATTGCAACTGGCAATAATACGTATATAATCTGTTTTTGCTATCAGTACTCTATTCTTGGTTTGTAAGCCAGGGATTCCTTTCTATCTTGATCTCAAAGTGAACTGCACCGTCCCATAAAAAACTTTTGACCAGTCAACTATACGTAATAGAAACACAGAGAACATAAAAACTTCTTAGTACAATATGTTTTTTTTCTCTCCATCGACCCATACACACCAACCATGCACACTGAACCACATATTAGCCATTCCAGTCAGAGGGAAACAAGGAGAAAAATATCCTCTGAATGAATGAATAGACAAAAAAACCATACAATCGGACCATTTACGTTGTACTGCAACAAGGCCACATAAAACGTGCACTGCACTGGTGTTTTCTCCGGAAAATAAACAACCGCTTTTTGTGTGGTACTCAACACAGTTCGTGCCTTATTTTTTTATAGAAAAACAGAGCGTGTGGTTCTTCAAGGATCGGTATTGTTGCAAAATCTCGAATGAGTCTAGAAACGAAATGTATACTCACTTGGCAGGCGAACCACTAAAGCAATGCACTCGAGAAAATTAAATTACCGACAAGAGTTTGGCCTTTGCTCTTTCCCTCTTCTCTCAGATTTTCCTTTTGTTTTCTAGTCCGTTTATGTCAAAAACATGAAAGTAAGTAACTGAATTTGCTAGATTCATTTTGTAATTAGCTAACCAAGCAGAAAATTGTGTTAGATGTATACTTACAAGCAGCTATAAGGGGAATACGTGAACGAATGTGAAGGTGGTCCATACAGATGCAATGCAAACCCAAACCATGCCATGCATAAAAAATGCTTTCTTTTAGGATTGAATACTAAGCGCAAAGCGCATAACATATATCATAATTCTGTTGAATTTGTGGCGAGGAAAATGTATTTCAAAATGTTTAAATCAAACAGAGTGCATTGCGCAGTCAGGGGATCTGAATAAGAGACAGAAAGATTGTGAATATATAAAGTAAACACTGGGATGAAATATGACCATATTCAGTTTTTTCTACTTTTCTTTTCGTTTCTATTGGTCGTTTCCACATTAGTGGATTACATTTGTTTTTTATTCATGTCTCGTAATAACCTTGCACCGTATGATGAATTGGAGTGTGGCAGACCGAGAGCGAGTAGCATTAATGCTCTTTTGTGAAGGCATTGTACAATATAATTCTTATGCTCCTTTTCTTGTAGAAATCAGAATTGGAATTACAGGCGAGGCTCAACGCATTTATTTAATGAGGGTGGAGTAAGAAATTATATCAGATTTGAGGATATTCTTGTTTGCCAATGCAATATAAAGATTGGGCATAGCTTGAATCCAAACCCACAATTTCGTGAATCTGTTGTACAAAATAATCGTCTCATGGGTCATCAGTTGATACTTGTATATCCGAATCATTTAGCCTACATCGCAGCAATGATAGACAACGTGGACAAGTCGCTAGGACAAGGAATCACCTTTTTGTCCAACCAAGCTATGTATAAACTGGCCCTCCGCAATCATTACGCTAACGACTTTCATTTTATATTACATTCGTGGCGCGTCATGGTATTGACCACATAGAAAGCATGCATTATTGTGTTACAAAATCCCTACTAAAGACGTGTACAACCCAGACACAAAGTCATTTCCGGTCTCTTGCGCCTTGTCGAAACTATTTGCTCCCTTCTATCTTTTGACTCTCACAGGAAAATGAAATAATCTTTATACACGGTATACATACCCAATACTCGTTTATGGCTTAATGGATGACTGGTTACGCATACTCAGGCACATCTACATCTAGACATATGTTAACTTTTACTTTGTCGAAGATTAGGAGCAAAAGCTCTCTATTTTTATTATAGTTTTTCCAAATATTCATACGGCTTCGGAAAACATGACGAATCAACTCTGATCTGTTCAATTTCCACATTACTTGGTTGAACATCCCGTTTTTATTAATGATACGATATTCACATTTCCGACAGCTATCTCATTCCCATTCTGTGTTTCATACACTTATTAGGTTACATATGGGGAAATGGAAAATGTTGTTCGAAAGTAGTATGCATGCCGTTTACTTTCCGTTTCCTCGATCCACCCAACTGAACAGAATCCTCAATTTATGCTTTTACTAATATTTGTGCTTTCACATTATACGCATTCTACATTAGACGAAATGCGATATAAAACAGGTTTCCTACTTGAAAATGTCCGTATGAAGCCGCTTGTACCACCTTAACGGATTGTATAAAATTTATAAAGCTCCCAGTTTCTCTACATCAGTTTACATTCCCATTCGCAATATTTGAATGGACATTTATCCTGTTTGGGTAATGGCAATAATGGTAAAATCTTTGTCAGTATATGGTTTCCCTATTTCCTGTAAACGGCTACATGGTGGAAAAAGGAAGGATTTAAGGACAGGGAAATCTGGCTATGGATTGCTTTCACTTTCCAATCCAATGCAAATGTATACAGTAAACAGTAGGAGCACACATGTGGTCTTTATTGTACGGATATTTGGTAATATGGACTTTTACAGTCTGGCTTTACACTCCACTTTCTCCATCACGTGCAGGCTGGATCCTAAATGTAAATACAATGATTCGCTTTTTGCCTATTAACTGTAGAATATATCGGAGGAAATCCCATCGAAAAGCATACATTATAACGAAACAGTGACGACGGCGAGTAAGTCACAGAACATTGTTAGTAACACATAACGTACAGCAACGAACTGACATTGACCATTTACGTCTATTGGAAAGTTTGGAAAAATTCGAACAAGGGAACTATGTTAGGTGTTAGGGATTTAAAATGGTACATGTCCAAGTGGATCACGACTGATCACCGAGCATTAGAATTCGAAGATTAGAATTTCTTATACAATTTAATCCAATAGAAACCATACTTTTTTTTAGGAATTCGTTCTCGAAATGAAAACGAAAGTAAGATTGTTCCTAATCAAATTATTACTGGTACAATCATTGCGCTAGGTTTCCTTGTCAGTCCTATACATTAAATTCAATTGAAGTCGAGACCACATCACGAGCACGCTCTCATTGCAGCAATACCACCACTTACCATCATCAGAAATTCACAAAGTGAATCATATTAAAATAGTATTGATGGACGCGGATAGGAATAAGAGTCAGGATTGGGAAAACCTTTTTACTTTCATGTACCGTCAAGCTTACTTTCCCCCCTAATAATATGCGGTCGACCAGAGTAAGAGCTTTTGTAGAGTGTGCGTACGTGTACGTACAGCGAGCTCTATCTTATTGTATTTGTTTCCCTTTAGAGTATACCCCTCTCTCGTTAGGCTCCAGGGAATTCGTGGATGCTGGATTTTGATAGAGGATTGCCATGTTAGTTCATATTACTTAAAAAGTTTCCATCAATTTGGGTGGAAACTTGTCAGCACCCAAGGAAAAGCTTTTTTCGCTGGCCAAGGTTTTAGTTAGTACTATTTTAGATACTTGAGAACACGGCTATGCATGTAGCAACTTATTTTTTTCTTACGTCCAACTCCCCAACTACATATGGTTCAACAAAAAACTCATCTTTGGGCTTGCTGATGCTGTGCGCTGTGCCTCCAGACGACGAGTTTAAATAGTTTGTTGAAATGCCAGATTTCCGGTTCATACACAATACTCATTAAAATATTTAGGATATTTTTTTAAATCCCATATAACGCACGAAGATTGCTATTTCAAGAACCAACACAAATATCTCGGACACCATTTTATCTGAATTATTTTTCGAGGAGTGTTTCATATGAGGAAATGAACTTGGCGCTAGATCTGCTGTGTGTGTAACGTTAGATTCGTCATTCATCTTCATTTGCAGTCGATTCACGAATGATTAAGAGAAAAGCGAAGAAATCAAGGTAAATAGAACATTAAACAAGTTAAATTGGTATACCGTCGTTAGTTGCATTATAACTATAAGACACAGTGTCATTACCTGCTCTGATTGAAAATGGCATTGCCACGATAAAATGTAAAAGTGTGACTGCATTAAATTATACGCTTAAATTCTACCGGCAATTGGTGTCTTAGTCGCCGTCTGACTCTAAACACCCAGTATTTCGATCCGATTTAATTTGCTATTGAACTTTTATTTTCTCAAGTTTTGATATCTCTGTATAAGAATAGGAGAGAAGACTTGCCTGTATAACATTACACTTACAAAGGTCGACTTGGTGTGGGACTGGAGAACTGGGATATTATCAGAATATTCATAATCAAATGGTTGCCATTCAATTCAACCTTCGTCGTTCGGAGCAAGGTTAATTACTGTTTACTACCTACCTGAACACCTACGCGTAGATCCAAAAACATTAAGATAGGACGAGCTGAGTATTTTTCCTAAAATTTCAACGTGACCCTTCTTTCATTGTATCAGATCAATACGATTTTTGAATGTGTCTCATTTAGCATGCTGCTGTCTAAATTGATGACATTACGACTTTCTATACCCTTTTAGTAATCTTCAATTTAAATTGCATTCGGCGATACTATTCCATTTCTTCAATACGATTTTTGAATGTGTCTCATTTAGCATGCTGCTGTCTAAATTGATGACATTACGACTTTCTATACCCTTTTAGTAATCTTCAATTTAAATTGCATTCGGCGATACGATTCCATTTCAAGTGCGTCATAACAATTATAATAGATGGGCATAGCTATTCGTGTTGGCGGAAGGTCAACTGCATCGTATTAAACTTGACTGGTCCTGCGGACTTCTCAAAGCTCCTCCACAGAAAAGGTCTAACATACATATTTTATTACAAATTTGCTGCTTGCTTCAAGACCTCAACCCGTGCGTCGATTTACCAACTTCATCAATATCTGCCTCTCGCCCTTTTCCCTAGCTTATCATCACATTACAGCAATAATTTATTATCTAAATAACTTATAAAACACTCTTTGCCTGGAAGGCAAATGTCCTCCTGCTCCCACCAAACTTGCTCATTCATAAGCATCATTTTATGTCTAAAACCAAAAAACCTCACACGCTTCTACAGCTACGTGCCATGCAACTTATCCATTTTCCAGAAACTCGATTTTCGTCCAAAAATTTTGAGATGCTGCTGGAAGAGAAAAACGTGGATAGATGATAATCAATATAACACTTGGAATAAACTCTTAAAGTAACTCGAGCAAGTGTGGAAGGGACAAGGAAATACGTACATATTAAATGGAGTGAACTCTACTACGCTGAAAGTATGCGTTCGCCAAGTCCACGAAGGAAAAAAGATGATCAAGGAGATCGACAGAAAGAAGCCAAAAATAAGGAACATTTCATAACCTCTTGGAATGGAAGTGTAGTGAGGTCTCTTATCTGCTGAGAAAGTCGTTCACGCATCATTTCTATGAACTTCATTATATCATCATCTTCACCACCATACTTTTTCCTGCTCTGCGGAGTTGATACTTGATACTCTTGAGAAATTATCGGGTTTTTCTATCTCCGTCGTCCCTTACTTTTTTGCTTTAATACTCATATATTTGCTGACTCGGCAGCATTTACTTCAACCCTAAAAAATTATATTTAAGGAAAAAAGATAAGAGTAGTAGTTTGGGAAAAATTACATGAAGGGGTAGGAATAATTGATGGTAGAATTTAATGAATTTTTTGTTCTCGCGTAACAGAAAAATTCTTTTACAGTATGGTTCAGTTAGTCCTCCGTGAACTGGCTGGAGAAAAACTTCTAATATGATTTAATAGTGGAACTGGAGTAAAAAGTTCCGTTTATGCTATAAGGCATAATATAGGAAGGGAAAGTATATAATGGTTGGGCATGGACTCGGAGTACAAAACCTGATTAGATGATTACTATATAGATGTCTAGATGTTAGGTTCATTTCGAACATGTATAGTGCATGCTTAAATAATTGAATTTTCTGGTGAACTCATTGGAAAAAATTACCCTGGCACGTCTATACGCCCAATGACAATTGACAGTGTCGCATGGAATTAGAGGAATTCAGGTCAAAGAGCTAAAGTTTCAAAGTTTGGTGGGTATCAAGTATCAAAGTCAAACAATTCCAGTTGTGAATTTATTTTGCGAGAGTGCCACGGAAAGAGAGAGAGAGAGCCACCGAGAGAGGGGGATGGTTAATGTGATGATTCATCAAGAAATGGGTCGGTGAGCAAGGAAGAGGTTTATGCTCTTTGCTGTGGCATTAATGGTTTTTGGTGATGGTGGCTACAGCGTACTTCAAATATCCTCGATAAATCATGGAATTGGGATTCACATAAAAAATGCCATTACGACTTACACAACTACCATTCCACTCCCCTGTATTTTGGAATAGGGCTGGCATTAAAAGTGAGTTTGTGTTGGAGATTATTTAAACAAATTAAAACTTTTTTTTTACTCTATGCGGAATCAGCTATAGCTAGAATGCTAATGAATAGGAAGACTAACTCAGTCACGACATGATTCATTCTTATACCAGTCCAAACCCAAATTAATTATTCTCTATTGAAACAGATATATTCAAAATACCACACGGAAAATCAACTTTTCGATAGAATTTTGTGTTAATTAAGGAGACAAATCTTCATCAAAATGTCACTTTCAACGGCGCAGACAAGTGAAACAAGTATATTTATTTTATTTTAATTTTAAGCTACAGCTCCTTCACGATTTGACGCTTGTGAAGCAACATTCAAACTTAATGAATTCAGCCAAGAAAATGCGTATTATGTATAACATAGCGCAGTAGCACCAAGCTAGTCGTCAAAATTGCAGATCTTTCCCAACATTCACATATAACAAGCGTATAATATCCATTTTTAATATTAAGCTAAAATTCATCACACAATAGATTTACAACTGGAGGCTGTCATCCATGTTTTTCTCATGCTACTTCAGCACAGCGGCAAATAACTTTTCAAACAAACGAGAAACCGGAGAAGGGTTGTCTGACATGAGCTCCGTAATCATATATATACACACAATAAGCACTCAATCATCGTAGTATATATAGAATATCTGCATGAATTATTACTATTTAATTCTTTTATCTACTCCAAATTCCCAACAGGATCAAAAATGCCAAATATTGACGTGATGTAACCCGTATACCCATCAACCGAGAACGCTAACCGGCAGACTCATTGTTAGCTTTCTCCCCTTTAAAATTCATTCATTCATCTATTCATGCATAGAAATTCAATTCAGTTAGGGAAACAAGGAAAAACCACACGCATGCATGGAGTCAAACACATCCCATCTCTCTTGCTCTCTCTACCCGCATTCGTATTCAGATGAGCAGACAGGATATGACCGAGGTAAACAAAAGGAATGGACGGGTTTTTGCAAAACCTGCGTGATAATAATCGGACGTGTGTATCTCCTACTTTTCCACCAGAATCGTGAGGATCCTGTTGAAGTACAACGAAAGGAAAATACTCTCTCTCTCTCTCTTTCTGCTCTCACTGACTGTGTGTTTCCTCCTACCATACCACTATATATGTACGCGGATACTCCGCTCTTTTTATCATTCGAAAAAATGAAAAGCTACTTTGTTATGCGCATAAGATACCATTCCCAATTTTTGATATATATGCATACACAATGGGAAACTGAAGCAGTCCTCGGTCCCACACAACTGCAGGCATTTTTACTAGTCACAAGTGCAAAATGTGAAATATTGCTGAAAAAATGTAAGCCAGTGGTGGTGATATGATATGTTGGTGATGCGAACAATAATCATATCATCCTCTTAGGACTCTCTTGCTCTCCCAACATTCATCTTCTTTCGAGAGTTTTTCCATTTAAAGGAGGAAAGCACAGCTTAGTCATACTCATCCATCTAGCCATACTTTTTATTCGTGGTGATACCACCTTTCTCATGTGTGCGTCTCCTATTCCATATTATGTATATTTATTCCATACAAAGTTCTTTTCTAGCCATGTTTTCCCAAAAAATAAAATGAAAACTATCGAGAATTGAGAAAACTGGAAGTAGCTCTTTTGCACTTGTTGGGAAAAAATGAACACGAGAAAGAAAAAAAGAATGGAGGCGATTTTGTCTGAAAATTGTACCTTGATATATTTTTCAGGAAAAGGCATTCTGTAAGCCTGAAATGTACATTGGGGAATTTATTTATTTAGGCAGAATAACAGTAGGACTGGTCACAAGTGCATAATATCCTGGAAGAAAGCAAGCAGAAAGTGCAACTAGGTTAAAAGGGTAGACAAAAAATACCGTTTGACATGTAGCAACTCAAGACCATGCAATATATGAAAGTGGTTCAAAGATTCTTTATTGTTCAGACAAAGTAGTGATTTTGTCAGGAAATCCAGGAAAAACTACTACGTCAGCCCGAAGTGCTCTGGTGTATCTCTTTGTCTCCTGCTCGAATAATATGAAAAAAGGCAAGGAGGCAAGGACCATGAAATATTCAAAAACGCTTGCCGATTTTTCCCAGCAGTGGTACACATTTGCGTGCATAAGAAATAGAGAAAAGCTTAAAGATTTTCCTTTCGAAGCCTGTTTCTTTCGCTTGTGAGGTTTCCCTTGTGAATGGTGTTTGCATACCCAGGTTACCTCGAATTGTATGATCTATGCGTATGAGATATCACACCACCGAGCGAGTTGTAAATAGCACAAGAGCAAAGAGAACGTTCCATATGATACGTGTATTGTATTTTATTATTTCCTATTATACCTCTTGAATGAAATAAGGTAATAATTCTTCATAAGATGACTCGTACATATCATTTAGGCTCTTGCTTTCTTTCTCCCAGTTTCCCATCCATTTTCCGCTGGCATCGAGAGAGTCCCTGAACGGAAACTTCTACCGCGCTGAACCAGTTTTCCATGCAAAATTGTACAAACTATAAGGCTCACAAAATAAATACCCGATCGTTTGCTCTGCTTCCTTTTTTCATTGTGCGTCGTTATTCGAATTGAATCCCCATGCAAATGGTATTTTGTCGGATATAAGGAATCCGAATGTGTTCCTGATGATAAGATAATACAACCCCAAAATAGGATGCGGAAGGAATTCACATGAAATATAAGAGCTCTCCCCATAAGCTCCGAGTTTGCATACAAATTTTTGTAAATGCATGCATGCTAGAAAGCGAAAAAATGCTTTCACTCCGGTTGGAATCCCTTTCCAAGAAATAAAACTAAATAACCTCATTAAACCCGAAATTTCATACGGCTTACCCCACACGCGTCACTAATAATGACTCCTATTAATTACTCTCATCGGCTAAAGTGTTAAACGTAAATAGTAGAGTTTTCCGGGCTAACTTTTCATTTAAAGTTGGTACAGAGTTATTCCCAAAAATTCCTGCGGACTACATACATATTTTTTCTAAGCCCGTTCCAACTCCTCCTTATATGCATTCGATAGAGGGTCTAGGCTCGCGGTTCGTATGCCGGGTAGTAGTATCAGCTAAAGTTTCATTTCAGAGTTAAATGAATTAGTAAAGTATCATACAAGTTACAAGTATCCAGCCAAACACATATAATCAGGCATCCCCTATACTACACGCACATGAACACATTTTTAATTGATTATATATCTCGGGAAAAATGCGAAGAGTTGTTACAAAACTATCCAACGCTGTGCATACCGCCAGTTTTATACTCTTTCCTTTTCCCCAACACCAAAACCGAATAAAGATGAATACTCTGTTGATCACCCAACTACTAACATTTATTTATTCAGTTCCAAAATTCCCAGAAAGTTTCCGTCTCCAGACTCCAGAACTTCCCGTATGTATCCGAATAAGTCAAGATCGTAATGAAAATTCAGTCAGCTGTGTAGCGTAAACTGATTGTGTACCTTGTATAATAAGTAGTCCTTTGCATCAGTAAAATTCCTCAAGTATCCGAGAGAACTCTGCGTTCCCTACCTCAGTGTGCTGTCTCTATACTTTTTTTAAGACGGGGGGAAGGGGGAAGCGTGAACCCAACAAGAGATCAAGTGAGGAAAGAGTAGATAATTACGCAACCTGCATAGACTAGACTGATTGTATGAGGACATGATCCCTGAAGCAAAAGTCGCATGCAAATAAAGCGGCCAACCAGATAACACAAGGTAATGTGAGAGCCAGCTGTTGTGATAAATTGTGTATTAAAGTTCAGTCAGCTGTGTAGCGTAAACTGATTGTGTACCTTGTATAATAAGTAGTCCTTTGCATCAGTAAAATTCCTCAAGTATCCGAGAGAACTCTGCGTTCCTTACCTCTATGTGCAGTGTGCAGTCTCTATACTTTTTTAAGACGGGGGAAAGCGTGAACCCAACGAGAGATCAAGTGAGGAAAGAGTAGATAATTACGCAACCTGCATAGACTAGACTGATTGTATGAGGACATGATCCCTGAAGCAAAAGTCGCATGCAAATAAAGCGGCCAACCAGATAGCACAAGGTAATGTGAGAGCCAGCTGTTGTGATAAATTGTGTATTAAAGCTGTGAAAATTCCCATTACTTGCATATACACTGAATTCACCACCACTACTGACAAAGGGAGATCTGATTATGTATGTAGGTATTATCATATCACTACCTTATTATTGCTTCACGTCTTAAGAAAATGTATACCGGGGAACGAAAAAGTATGCGAAGTGAGCACACCCCGCTTTCCCTTTCTCCCGTCTCATCACATCACCATCATCAACATGGTCGTGCGTTTTATGGGGGCACTCTTGTTACAAGGATAGAAAAAAGGATGTAAAAAGGGGGAAACGCTTGGAGCCCAGTTGTGCAAGCTACTGCACTAAATAAGTGGAGGGAAATGTGGAGCAAATCAGGCTTACAAATAAAGTATGTGTGCGCGCTTATAAAGTTTTACCATGTGTACATTATTGTGTGGGTGTATAAAATATAGAGATATTATATAGAGCACTCCTGGTATGAACATTTTACCCTGAGAAAAGCAGCTTCTCCGCGCGGAGCAGGTTCTTGAAAGGAGCTCAACATGGGGGAAAGCAGTAACAAGTCAACGACTCCCTTCTTTTTTCTCCAAGACGTTCTTCTCATCGCAATTAATTATGCATGCAAGAACGCTAGTCACTCTGAAGAAAACAGGAGCTTTGGCATTACAAAGAGAAAGGGCTCCTTGTTATACTTCCTCGGATGAAGAATCCAAGTCTCCGTTGGCAAGACCAATGCACGGGAACGGGAGCATATAGAGTTTATAGAAGACGATCGGTTGACTTTTTATATTTCATTAATTGATAGTGAAAGAGGCATGATTAGTGCAACTATCGTAATTGTAAGTATATTGTTTCTAACAAGAAAATGGAAATGAAAATATGGTAAAGATAGTAGGACCATGTTGATGAGTTCCTCAGTTTTTAGTAGGAATTCAAAATGCTTTTCCAAGCAAATAAAGGAGCAGGTATGGTTCGTTAAATAATTAATGGTTTCTGACCCTCGGTGCACTTTCGATTCTATAATATTATAGTATATGTATATATTCTTGGCTACGAGAAGATTCCCGAAGATTCAATCATGGAGAGTTTTTAAACTGTGATTTAATAATCAGAAAGTGCTCCTTTCTAACTAGATTCCCCGTAAATAATTATAATTTATGGTAGGTAATCTCCGTATAGTGCTCCTGCATTTTGGTATTCTCTAATTGTCGGCAAATATAATCCATATACATTCATCCATAAGGGTCGTGGTTGCATTCGTAAAATCAGAGCGGAAAAATACCAAGTTTGTCAAACTTTTGGACTAGTTCATCTGTTATGAATACAAATTCTTACGAATACATTTTGCATTTCATATGATGAAAGAAATAGTCGTCAGTTCCTACATACAGCTCACCTTCCGGGAACTTCTTTTGGAGTCGGGTCGAGAAATTTTCTATCAAATCACACACTTCTCTTTCAAAAAGCAAACTTTTTCAATATATGCACATACGGGATATAACCAAGATACATATATTGATTGTATAGTGAAAGTACAAGTGATGCCATTATTGGGCACCCTGATTGAATAACAAGACATTTATTATTATTCACATCCTGAATATTTCACATTCCTCCTCCCTACTTGACTTTTACGTACCTTGTTCTGTCGAGTCTTGTTCACTCGGAAAATTGAAAATAAAAAGGGAAAATGTTCCAATAAAGAAGTGTACGGATCTTCATATAAAAAACTACCATATAGGGTACAAAAACACATATTGGGCGTAGTAGAGCAATCCCTACTGCTGAACCTGTGAATGTATATTAGCGAAGAAAACAAGTAACAAACAGGGAAAGGAGCACACTTAGGTTTATTAGAATTTGAGGCTTTACACTATCTACTCTCGTGTTGCGACTTACTTGGACGGAATATGAATCGTTGAAGGTCTTAAAAATTAAACCATTTTTTTGCACCAACAAAGGCCAAATTGTGAATTTTCTGGGAGTTTTGCAAGCAGCATTGGGTACACTCACTTGACTGAAATGGGCGAAATCCGTCGTATCGCTTCGAAGTTAAGGGATATTTATTGATTATTACTTGGTTTTTGATCGGAGTGTAGCGAAGAAAACAAGTAACAAACAGGGAAAGAAGCACACTTAGGTTTATTAGAATTTGAGGCTTTACACTATCTACTCTCGTGTTGCGACTTACTTGGACGGAATATGAATCGTTGAAGGTCTTAAAAATTAAACCATTTTTATGCTAATTTCCTACAGAACATTGTTTCGCGTTACAAGTACGCATTAGCTGATGAGAATTACAGACTTGCATTAGTGCCAAAATAAGCCGATAAGAATTTTAAAGTAAAGATTACCAATATCCACTGGCTCATTAAGAAACAATCAACTCATGACTGCGATTTTAAAAGGTTATATCAAAAGATAATTTTGGCTGGTTGAAAGTTGAACTAGTGCAGAAACGTATATATAGCGTAAAATAAAATTCATCCTTTCATTCAGATGCCAATGCCACCGATCCAGATCCACATTTTTATGCTTGTTTGGCTAGTTTTCCACTTGTTAACACTAATCTAACTCTATGAGACGGAGATTGGATTCACACCCTGACTATACCAAATATTAGTTCACACTTCTTCAGCTAAACATCGAAAAGGGGGGTCTTTAGTTCAACGTAATTGTTGAATTGAGACGGTGCCTACATTCTCGAAAGACGGGATGTGATGAAGGCTTCCCCCATTCATTTATATTTTTATTACTATTCCCTCCCCACTTGTTTCCACATTTTTTATATTTTCTTGTCCTTATAGAAAAAAAATTTGTAGGATAGAGACACGACCCTCTTCCTATTTCCCATCTCTCCATTCCCTATCCATATCCATCTCTACTTACTTCGTTTTGCACTGATGTTGAGGATAAAATACATAACACTTTTTATACTTCCTTCGTGGCTCTTCGTCTTCCTGGGTTGACTTTAGGGCTGGCTGACCGACTTCGTTTTAGTATGCATGGTACACCATCCATGCATTCTGCTTTAAGTAGTACCATAGCACAACGTCCTTTTTAGATGGGAAAAGTGGATGCAGGATGTTGTCCTGTCCTACATTTTCTGATAAAGAGTACTCCCATTTCTCTATCACGCCTCCGACTACCGTACTACCACCAGCCGACTCAACTCATCCCATCTTATTCCTTCTTTAGCCGCTTTCCATAATCTGCTTTGTCCCTTCCAATGCATGATAAGAATTCGAGAAAAGTAGTCAACTTGCAACATCATTATAATGCATTATTAATTAAATGAGGCAGTGGAATTAACGAGAAGAAAGTTGTTTTGCTTCTACTCGTAAACCAACTTTTTGCAAAATTTCTGTAAAAAACTTTTCTGGAGAACTGGTGGCGATGTCGTGTACTGCAGTTCGTGCACGAGGGACGAGTTACGTGAGTCGTAAGTTCTATGGTCCTGCATTAGGCTGCAATTTTGCTACCCGCGCCGCCTTGTAGTCCCTTTTAATTGTCTGGTTTATCCAACTTCTTTTCTTTATTGTTCAGGGCGTTTCCCTCTCCAGTTCATTATTTTGATAATCTCATTACATTAAGTAAAAAAGTAAATGTGGAAATGTATAACATATGCATGAGTGCTAAAGTTGGAGTTATCTCGTTATTCTTCTTTTTCAAAGAAAAACAATTTATTTTTGAAAAAAATGAACGAGCAACCTATCACCCTCCTAATTCATTTCCCGCTTGCTATTTTACACAAAAGAAAGAGTATTTTCCAGCTATCTAAAACTAGTACACTTTCCCCCGTTTTTTAAAAACAAAATGTAATGCTGTTAAATGAATTTACATTTTTTGCATATCCATACGCTACCAGACCACCAACCCATGAACAGACACATTCTACTTTAACACAAAACTCTATTTAAGCAGATCATCCTGCCTCAGCTCAGTAAAACTATGGGGAAATGGAGGATAAAACTAAAAACTAGTGTTTCCTAAGCTGACACCGCATTTGCTTCTCAAAATACACAGACAGCTTGAAGACAGGTTCATTTCCCAGATTCAAATTCAGCTCTGTTGAGTTCGTTCGTCCACTGAACCGGGCCACTCTTATTACGTGTGCCACCACCACCACCACGGTCGTGTCTGTTGGCGAGAGGATGGGGCTAGAGATCCATGACAATGAAATGCATATTAATGTCCACACGGGAAAAAGAGGTCGTCGAGTGTTGTATAATTAACACGTCACGTCTCACTCCCTCTCGTCCCTTTCCTCCTCTGTTGTTCTTCACTTCAACAGCTTTACCATCCACTTTTCTCCTGCTTTTTCTTATATTTAAATTATTTCATGCCTTGTCATGGTCTTCCATGCATATGCATGCTCGTCCATTATTCTTCATTCATACATTCACTCATTCACCATGTGCCCCTTCTCCTCCGTTTACTTTCACTTCCTCCTGAGCATTTTCAGAGGGAAATAGCATTTCCTTTTGGAATTGAACTGGCTTTGCATTTTGTTGTGTGATGCAGGCATCCCAAACCCATGAAACTTTTGGCTCTTTGCTGAACCCCGTGCAATCTTGGGAAAGCAGACTTATCTATACATTTATACACTCCTTTGCTTGGTTGAATGAAGGAGTATAAGGCCTTTGTTTCAAAGTGCTAGAATATTTCATCAAGGTTCTCTCCCTTTTTTATCCTGAATTATGCATACTGGTGAAAATTGAACTTGGAATGTAGAGACGAGTCACACACATGATGCCACACGAGCCGGATAAAAAGGAGGAAGTTCAAGAGAGAGAGAGAGAGAGAGAGAAAAAAAAAGCCAGTTTTTTCATCGTTTTTATACTCTGCTTTTTGATACATGCCATATAATATATACATGTATGATCTGGGATTTACATGTGGTAGAAAAAAGATTCATGAAAGTATAAAGCTTGGGGATGCAAAGGGGCGATATTTTCGCAGGAGAAAAACTAAAAATCGTGACTAGTGACTAAAGAGCAAAGGAAAATACATATGGGAGTACGCAAGAGAGGTATAAAGTGGTAAACTGATTGCTGTTGCGTATAGGTATATAGTTTTTAAGGGGAAAATCTCGTCTTTTTCCTCTTGCAAATCTTTTCTCCTTCTCATGCAAATTTTCACCTGGAAATCGGGAACAGATAATATTTTCTCATATTTGGAACAAATCCCTAGAATATTGAAAAGCTTTAGATGAGCAAGAGCAAAGGTACGGAATATCTTAAGGGATATTTCTAGAAAATCCTGTAAATTTTTTGGAGAAGGCGTTTGCGTCTAGCGTCTAGTATGCAATGCATACACTTACATAGACATTTTGCTTGAAACTGAAAAAGTGCTGTGTTGGAATAAGTGACTTTTGAAGGAGACACTACTCCTTGAATTAGTCCACGTCTGAGAGGTAGGTAGTAATTGAAGACAAGCATCACATGGTATCTAAAAATGCTAACAGGAATTACAGAGAGTAGATTTCAAGGATATTCATACCAGTAGTGGAGTAGGGATTTTCTCTGGCCACAAAGAATTTCCCAAAAATCTGAGAACCTAGGTAGACACACTTCTTAACACCAAGAGGTATTTCGCTCATTATCCTTAATATATTCTGTGCAGGCTCCCCTTGTTAGAAGCTGTCGGGATAGGTAATGGGTCCTGTAACAGTGAAACTTGTAGAAACTGTTTGTATTGAAACTACTAGAAAACACTTCCAGTCAATTTTCTTATTCAAGTTATGTCAAAATCAATGTTTGATGGATAGTGAACCTATTTCGAGTGTAACATGGAGTGATGGAGTCCAAAGAAGATAGGAATAATACCTACCTATCTTCCTTGTGTGGAGTCTATTTAATTTATACTTATTAGTTCCACCTGTTTATTATAATGTGAAGTATCTGACTTGATGTAACAAGAGCTTTAAAATAATATAAAAATGTGGAAATGGGTCGAGTGTGTCATATCATTTCGCCCAAGAAGCTCTCGCATTACTTTCACAATTTTCCGTCATAAAATCCCGTTTTCATTGCTACCAACCACACGCCACTTTCTTTTGTTTCAACTGCCATGTGACCTCCAAAAACCACTGTCTTTCGACTTTTACTCCAAGTCTTTGCAAGTTTAGATAAGAAAATGGACCCGAAGAGAGTGGGTTCTGGGTGCTGAGGCTTTTTGTGGTGATATAGTGTTGTAATATGATGTGGCAATGGGAGAAGCATGTAAGAGAATATCCACACTGGGACGAACGGCACAATGATTCATTCCAGTCATCTTCACGCAGACACTTTTCTATTTATTATTCTGCCCTTTCCCCTTTTCCATCATCGTGATAAAGGGCGAGTCATTTAGCTGAAGGACTATATAGCTTCAAACCCTACTTTAAGTTGTTCTGAATCCTGATGCTAGGATGATGCTATTCCATCAGGTTTTCTTGGTACGTACCTGCCTAGTACGAAAACCGAAAATTCTTCATAATGTTAATACTTGTACGCAGCTTCAGTTCCTAGACGAATATATAGGCGTGATATTACGTTCCCTTGTTGAGGTTTTTTCAGGCTTAACTTGATGGTAAACTCGGTTTTCCTTTGTTGCTTTTGATTTCTCTTTCAAAACCGGTAAAGGCAGAGGTTCAAATAGATGTAAGGAGTGAGATTTAGGGTTGTGAGACATATTAACTTAAATAATGTAGCTCCTATTCCATATAAACTCAAATACTACGACTTTAAACCTTCACGAACTGCGAACGTACAAATTTGCAAATGGATGTATGAAAGCTGGGACCGACTTAAGAAATGGAAGCATTGTTAGTAATATATTACACGCATTACATTCCAACCCCTATTGTAAACTTTCTAGTTGAGCTGATTTCATAAAAAGGTGTATTGTATGTAAAAAGTTGGGAAAGTTTGGGAATAAAATTTCAATTTGTGTCACGTCTCATAATAAACATAGTTCGACAGTTCCATATAGCTTATCAGACGCAAATCTACAGATTTTTTTTTATATGAGTTATCAAATTATCTTAATGTCTTTTTGATGCAGGTGTAATCATTCCAATGGAGCCAAAAGGCAGAAAAGAAGAAAAAATTTGGACGGGAAATTGAGGATAATACTTATAAGGAATATTGGGAACGAAAAATATTTGATCCTCCCAATTTCTCTTAGCTTCTTATCCTGCTCCCAGTTGGCTTCTCCCTAATGACTTGGAGCAGCAAAAAGATGAGAAAAATATGGAAAATAGTACATTATCCTTGCAGCCTTTATTAAAATAACTTTTACCACAATTTCTTTCCGTCATGCAGTTATTTCCTCAATCTTTTAAAGACATTTCTGTTGATTTTACGGTAATTTTCATGCTAATTTTCCTTATCGTTCATAAAACTAAACTTCTTGGCAGAATAAAAAACTACAGTTTTCTAAGTGAAATACTCATTTTGGGATTTTCCCGATTTCTCATACACTTTTACAGTGTAAGAGTAATTCCGTCGAACAGAGTTTGAACCTAATTAAACCCAAAGTATCAGATTGAAATTAGGTAGATGTTAAAGTTAAGTTAAGAATTATATAATTTTAATAATCTTCAACTACATAGTAGCAACCTTCTATTTGAATAACGTAAAAATACGATTATAATAAAGAGTATTGGTAGATATTATTAGTCCAAAGGAAACGGGAGTAGGGAGCACAAACTACAACTTTCATTTGAACGATTTTCCTCTTTAACACCGTTCACCATCACACCCATCGCCACTGGCTTCTGTATTAGTGATTCACACTCTGGAATCATTGATGAAAACCCGAGTCGAGGTGAAATGGACGGCAAGAATAGTTGAAATAAAACATGTACCACATGCTACCAATGGGTTTGCGTATTTTGCCAGTGAGAGAACACTGAAACCACGACACACGGCATTCTCACTGTCGCGTCGATGCCTCTCGTCTCTACCCTTTTCGTTCCAGGTCAAACTGCATCTCTGCCTGTGCTTTGATTATTTTGCCTTGTTATTAGTTTTTGCTTTCAAAATGTGAATCGATGAGACTCATTTATCGTCCGATGCAACGAAATTTACAAAATTCCATGCATTCTTCAGTTGATAACAATGTTAGACTTGGAAACATCATACTCACCCTGACTAAGTATATACCAAATTCCGGCACCGAAAACGTTAAGTCTTGGTGCTTTGAGATGAATAAACTTTTTCAGGACTTTCCAGGGCGCAACGGGGCTTGATACCCACCCACGCCACTTCAGAGGGGAGCACTCGAGAATTTCAAGCCGGAGTGATTATATACACCAAAAATTACGGTCTTGACTTGCATTATACATAGCGTTTTCCCCCATCCCAGCGAACACTGTTTATTCCCTCCCTGTTATTGCCTTCTCTACCAAACGAACTATGAAGTAGCGTAGAACCACAGACTCGACGGGTCCACTTGACAAAGCAAAGTAGCCTTGCCATCATGTGTTTAATACCGACTGGATGTAATGGAACCTGCGGTTTTTACGACTTGTTTCATCCACCACAACTAGCCATGTTACATTGCCCCCTTTACAGTAGTTTACTAATGGTAGGTACTAGTTGCTACTGCAATACTGATGTAGGTAGGCACCCTCAAAGCAGAGGCAGAGGGTTTTAGCCAACTTAAAAATTCTGGAAATAAAATGAGTCCGCAAACATTACAATCACTTTTTACTCTCCTAGGTATACACACTACTACTAATAAAAAGTTTCAATATATTGCATATATGTTGTATAAGCAGAAACTTTGTGAATGAATTTGACATGCCACAACTCAAACAAGAAACAAACTAACTGCTCAAAGTAATTATTGTTAGTATACGCTAGTGTTTAGAATAAATGTGGCTAATTTGGTAGACATTTTTATAGGAAATAGGCCCATATGCACACAATAGTGTAAATGCACACAACCCAGAATATAAAGTTTTAGGCTTAAGTCTGCTTTTCAATCAGAGAAAACTTTTACTTTTTTCTTTCAACTCTGCACACAGCATGAACATCCCTCTGGCTTATAAGCAAGTAAAAAGGAAATGGCAGATTTTTTTTTTATATTTCACGAGAGTTGCTTTTGAATATAGTAGTTGGAAAATTCGGGAATGTTGTATAACAGTTTAGGCAGCAGGTACATTTTCTAAAGTCGCAGAAAACGTATTGATTGTATTGGCTGACTAGTAAACTCCAGTTACAGTCTTGTGCTCCATGTCCAACGTTTTTCCTCCTCTTTTTATTCCAGCCGTAGACAAATGGGACAAGAGTTCAAAGGGCAAAGCGATATTAATACATCTGTGTTTGAATTGATCGCCCGTGTTCGCAATATCTTGTCATTGAATTGTTAAGGTTGTATATGTGTGTATCACAATATCACAGATACAGTTTGGGTGGGAATAAGTGGATTCGGTGAAAGTGGAGAAGATGAAAGGCCTACATTACACTTCAATTGATTCGTTTCCCCGCTCCGAGTCAATCATGATGATACATTGACTGAGAGTGATTGGGCTCTTGATGCAGAAGGGAGTAGTTTTTTTTTGGCAGAGGACAGTGATCCCGCTGCTAGGTTGAATGAAAGCATGATTTGCAATTTAATATAGAGTTTCCACTGAAATTGAAGCGAGACGGTTGACAAGTTCATGTCGAAACTGAAGGATAATATTNAATATAGAGTTTCCACTGAAATTGAAGCGAGACGGTTGACAAGTTCATGTCGAAACTGAAGGATAATATTTCAACTTTTGTTTATCCTGACAACTCATGCATATTGCAATTTTTGATTTCCTGTGAGTGAAATAGGTTATACCGTTTCACTCAGGTGAGACCATAAATACACACATTTTATACAGCAGTGAAACGAACGTTTATAAGAAAATTACTACTTTGGTTTTTTAAATGTGAAATTTAGACAAAGAAGTAAACTTGACATTTACTATCCATTTGCTATTTAATACTAATACTTATACCCTGAGCGGAGACGAAATCCTTATCTCTAAGCTTGAGACGAAAGGATACAGGTAGCGTATATCGCCACGAACCGAATCTCAATTACAGTTTTACACAAAATTCCACGTAGACTTCTTGAAATCCCGTCTCTAGACATGTTTGCACTTCACGGTAGTCATTTATCCACATAAGCGTTTGGGTACCCAACCTCAATTTAATTTCACTTCTTTCCCCCTTGTCCATCAATGATGTTACAAGCTGAAAGGAAAACATTGGAAAGGCAACAGTGAAAAAAACTTTTGATCTATATTTGGCTTTTCTTGTTTCAAACTTGATGGCCTGCGTGATTATTTAAGATTAAATGATTGAAGGGATTGGAGAAAAAAGAAATCCATTTTCTTCAAGAGGTAAAACGGAAAAGTTAAATTGAAGAAAGGGAGAGGGAAAAATCCACAGGAGAAACCAAAATCTATTACAACTTTCCTCAGATAGAAACCAGACAGGTAAACCATTAAACTAAGGTCTTTTCCACGTACTCTCTTGTTTTCCTTACGAAAACTTGTAGGTCAGCATTACCGCAAAAGGAATCAGCAAGCAGTCACTCATTTGGATTTATTTGCTCCCATGAGAGTTGAAATACATTGGAAATACCAAACTACCTGGGTGGTGATGTTCTCTTATGAATTAAAACACGTCGTTCCTCCCTATATTTTTTTCTTTGACAGAGAGCTTTTCTAAAGTTACGTGCAAACACGTTTTGTTCAGGCGGAGAAAAAACCTTCTCTTTGGTGACTCTTTTGCTCCTTGACGCTGACTAGTTACAAAACAGGATTTAATGTGTCCAGGATTTTATCCCTTTTCTTTTCCCCTACTTTCCAGTTGCAAGTTTATTTTATCGACTGATTTCGTTTTCAACTTTCAAAGATGTCTCCTCAATACGTTTAACCTGGACGCATTTGTGATAAAACGAAATCAGGGCTACAGATTATTAAACAAGTACTAATTGTAAGTAAGTGGAAAACCTGCGGTTTTTATGTAAATTGAGTGATGTTCATACAATACAATTATTGAAACCAGGTCAAAAAATGCAAACAGTGCTAAATGGAAAGGGCGTCAGTTATGTGCAACATACGTCTGTCACAATTTATCTGCAAAATTTCTTGAGAAGTTATGCCAAGTTGCGGGTCTGTAGCCAGGTGCGTAGCGTAACGTAACAAATCCAGATCTCCCAGTATGTCACCTATCTGTATAGTAGAAATTCCTAAATGCTAACACAGGTCATAAGCACATCTTATGGATTCAGATTTATGTACCACGTTAAGCGTCATCTTACAAAGATTCTTCCAGTCGTAATATTTTTTTCGGCTAAAAGGATTTCCCTGAAAATATGGTCATCATTTCCTTGAATTGTTGTCATTTTCCTGAAATTCCTACACGGCGAAAGGCTCTTAAAATAGCGGAAATTCACTAACCCGGCTAAAAGTGTGTAGTCATCGAAAACAGGGGCGCAACCTACTTTTTTCTATCAATCCCGGTAAGACACAGACACAGTGGCAAAAACTACTACTGCCACCGTTAACGTCACAGTCATTAAACCTAACGACCACTTTCCCTACATTCCCACGCATATCAGCCTAACTTGAAGTATACCTACAAAAACATTTTTTCTCGCAAAAACTACACACTTGTACCTGGAGAAAATCTCCGTATTTCGTAAGTATGAACATTCCAATTTCGAGAGAAAAAAAGAATATTCTCTTTATGAAAACTTTATCCTTCGTTTAACACCATAAACTTGGTCGTGAAAGAAAATACCTGACATCAAAGGACAGTACAGTATACATAAAACTCTCAACTTTTCTACACACCATCCACACACCCACAGCTACCTTGAAACGTAACCTTTAAAAAAACTTTCTATTTCCTTATTTATAGGTCACAAAAAATAGCAAGATAACACAAGGAGAAAGTAACGGGATCGTTTTCTGAAAGAAAATGTAAGAAATCTGAGGGGGAAAGTGGAAGTCTAGATGTGCGTGTGTACGTAAAAGGAATGAGGTCTCTACACACACAACACACACATCTACGAAATCCCGTTTTGCCACAAGTACTTCCCGAGAATAGGATTTCTTCTGCACCAAAATCTATACTGGAGTGGAGTTCAGGGGATAGGTCGTGTTTTAAAAGGTGCTAAAAGAGGATTCCCTTGAGTAAAAAACCTCCTTTCTTTTACTTTCTTTTCCACCGTTCCAACTCCGTCTTCATTTCACCCCATTATGTATTTATTAGCCTATTACATCACTGCATAAGTAGGTATATATATAGGAGCATATGTACGCTACGTACACGCAACTTTTTCTCTTTACAAGACACCACGCTGTGCTTTTCATTTCACAAAGACAGGCGTGCATGCATCAATTTGCATTTTGCCTTGTTTTCCCAACCATTCACGTGTGGTATTATGAAGTTTTAAGCCTCAGTATATATTTTGGGCAAATTAGAATTCATATTTATGCACAAAAAAAACGCGAGTCACAAGCTTTATTTTTTCCTGTTTTGCTTTGTTTTTGAGCGGTAGCTAACACCGGTGACATCCAACTATTGTCGACGGGTTTTGAAGAAAAAAGTTTACTGGGAATCTTCGCGGTGGTAAGTTTTATATTCAAAACCCAAAAATGCTGACAAGAAAGCATCTGTAAAAAGATATTCATTGTAAGTGTAACAGAGAGAAAAAATAATATGCATCTGTAAAATACTCTTGTTTTGCGGGTGCACGTACACAATTCTAAGGTAATATTCATTTGCAGTTTTCTTAATCGTACATCTTTTTTCATGAATATCCAGAGGGTAGACGCGAGTTTGCTTGGCAAAGCCGTCCAGAAATAAAGATGTATTATAATTCAGTACATTTCTGTTTCTCCTTCTGCTCGGCGCTCCTAAGCTTGTGGTCGCCAACTTTTCCAGGAATCAAGATAACTTTCTTATTTAGTCTTTTTTATTTGTTGTCAAAGCCAAACTTGAAGTTGGAAACAGTCTTAAGTATCATGTAGAAAAAGTATGCCACAAACCCTGCAAAAAAACTCCAGTAGTTTGTGTTTTACCAATGAATAGAGAAGTGAAGTATTCGGCAAAAAGCTTTTCTTGAATAAAAAAGACAAATTTCTTTACTTCTAAATAAAAAATCACAGTGATGCAATAGCCGACCGATGTGTTAGTCGAACAATCATTGTATTACGCAATTGATGAACATTTGAAAGCATTCAATATGAATAGAGTTGGCTCTTCAAAAGCTGTGCAAGAAAAAGTAAAGTGAAAATTGTGTGTAGAATGTGTAAATACGCTGTAATTTTCCAGAAAAAGGTATCAACTTGGAGCGGATGGGTTTCGGAACACTATGCATAATATAAAGTATAAACATACACGCTTTGCAGCATCCTCCGTAATATAAACAAGTTTTTACTAGTTTGAAGCCTGAAAAACGACAAAACGGCACTTCTCACTTTGAAATATATACAGACCCGCGGTACTAATTTGCAACTCGTGCTAAAGCATATATGGTTTATGCTAATATATGGATGTACGATATCGGTTTAATACGACAAAATAAAGGAACATTCCTTGAGGGGAAGTTAATGACATCAAAAGAAGGAATACTCTCGAGTGTATATATGTGCTAGCCAGGCTGCCTTCAAATATTCATCGACTTATTTTTATCTCACCGGTGAGTGAAACGTAGGAGTACCGTGACAAACAAGGATTTCACTAAACCCTTTCCCCCTTTCTGAGGGGATATCCATTAGACCCATTCATTTCCAGGGAACACGTGGGTGGAGGTTTTTGACATGAGCGGAGATTAATGTGACTGCAATTTTACATACCTACTTGAAAATCACGTACCGCCAGGGTTTACAGTGTGGAATGAGTGCCGAAGTGTCCCCTTGTTTTGCATAAAGTCAAGTATTTTTGACCTAATACTTTTCCAAAAAGAGCTGAGTCACCGAACGTTCATGCGGCTAAAGTCTCTGAAACCTTTTTAGATGGACCTCGACTTTTCCGTGAGAAATCTCCCTGTCTTGGATATCACAAGCTTGAAAGGAAACGCTCTAAACTGTCCAAACACCACCTGCTCATCCAGCCATCCCACACTTAAGCTTTGACTTCTTAAAAAAATGTTATACTACACGACCCCTGTTTAGATGTACAATTCTAAACGGCTTAACTTCCTTTAATTGAACGCAAAGCCACCCCGTACGAAATTGCGAATTTGCATTCCTCTTCGCCGCTGTGTTCCCTGTTTACTTCAGCATGTCCATGTCCCCAAAGCGTACTTGGATATTTACTGAAACAGTTTTATTGTTTCCCTCATAAAAACTCTTTTTTCTCCATTCTCTCACGACTTCACGAGCAACCACTAACCTTTTTTTAACAATGCATTTTCCAGTCTAGTACTGTAGACTACACGAGCACAAAAATATATGCTTTCTAAACATTCAGCTATCTTCTGTGCCCTCCAGAGGGCCAGCATTTAGGGACATTTTTATAACCCTCCCTAGGCATCCCCTCTGAGAGTACGCATGGCTAACTAATATCTGAATGGGAATGACCTTCCTATTCAACCCGTTTGCAATAAAGCGATAACAATACAATCATGTGCACTTTATACTTTTGCATATCATCACAAAACAGCCATTTTATATAAAATAACGTGCACATAAAAACTTCAAGAAAGAAAGACTTCCCCACGGATGCCCTTATGTATTTCGCATTTCCCCTGAAAACCTAAAAAAAACATTCCAAAAGCATTTTTGCATTCACCCTCTTGTCATTCATCCGTCACTGGTTTGGCCAAGCGTACTAGCCAAAAAGTACGCACGCCACACAAAAAAATACTCACGTTAATACATTCCAAGGTACTACACCCCACAACGAGTGGTTGTACACAATGATGGGAAAATGCAGACTTTTGCAGACACAAAACTTGTATTAGTAAGAGCACAGAGAGGGAAAGCATTGGCTCAAGAATGTCAAGGGAAATGTCAAACGATCACATATATTTTTCTCTCTCTCTCTCAACATACAAGAGTCCCTCTATCCACATTGTTTTTTGTTATTGTATTCTCTCTTAGAGAATGTCTCTCATGTCACATTTCTTCGACCGAGCTACTTCTCATGAAAGATCTTCTTTCTTCTAGATGCCAGACATTCCTTGTCTCTTTTGTGTATATTTATTCGAAAAAGTTGGAAACCCCTTGTTTTTTATATTTCTTCCGAGCTCCACATTATAGTGTTGTCTAATGTTTCTCTTGCTGTTATATAGAATGGAAACCCTAAAATAATGATATCAGACTTTATACTTTGTGCGTACAAATAAAAATATTGCAATTCTTCCCAAAGATGTGGTCTCCCGTTGCGTTCTTGGGTACGGAGACACGCACTTCAAGACATCATATCATTACGTAATATAACAAACAAGTATAAACAAGTATAAAGCCATTTATCTCAATTCAAGTCATTAAAACAAGAGGAGAGGAATGTAATGTAGCTGTTATGGTTTGTGTCCTCTGGTCATTTCTAAATATATTTTGAACATAATATTTATCAGACTCTTCTCCGTTTAACTTTTTTTCCCTGAGAAAAAAGCGGAAATGGGCCATGAAAATAGAAATTGCGCTGGGAAAAAGGAGACAGGGTGGATGGAAGATACGTAAAACGACTGTTTGTTTCGCGGTTAGTTGGTATATTACATAGCAAGCAAAGTCTGATGGAATGACTGTTGTTAAAGGATATAAATTGAGAGAAAGTCTACCAACACCACACTAAAAACTTCTTTTTTTTTGCTCGTGTACAAGTACGTGCCCTTCTGGATGTCTTATCAACACGAATTTCCTACGCACTTTTTGTACACACGTAAACCATGTATTGTCGGGACAAAACAGGGAATTTGTGTTGTGTAATATACATTCAGATATATTAGGCACGTATCTTTTGTGCGTAAAAACCCCCAAGAAAACGATGTTTAGTAAGAAAGAGCCACACACAATACAAGTCTCAAGTTTCGTGCAAACTTCCAGCCGGCAATAAAGATAAGAGATTTATACGCTTCCAGGCTGAAGAAGAAGAATACGCTCATTTGTATTTTTTTCTGTTGTAGTGGCTTTCCTCCCGCACTCGCTGAATGTTCCGTTTTTCCATGAGAAATTGAGTCATTTATATTCATGCATAATTAATTCAATTAATCCTGTCTTTCGCACAGTTTAAGAGTTCAACCCTTAAAAGCTCCATCATCGTGATGGTATATTGGTGGAAGACTTTTTGTGGAAAAATAAGCTCGCAAACTGGCATTCTAAAAAAAAGATGGGGACGCAAGCGTGCGTGCTAATTTGAAGATATCAGCTGTTATTCCATTTCATACCTGTTCATACATCCATAAAATGACACTATACATTACATACCAACTATTTTAGACCGTATAATAAGGTAGCACCACCACACCACCCCAGGATTGTTGGCAAAATGGAAATTAAAAGATTTTCCAACTGGCGCACTTTCTCTTTTTTCCGACAGCCACACATTTTTTCGCGAACAACCAACAAAAGCCATAACTCTAACCGAGATTTCCAAAGGATTTACACATTTTCTCTTGGAAATTTCTCATGTGATTATACTGAGGGAGTGGAGACACTCTCCGAGACGGTGAGATGGGATCCCGGTTTTTGTAGAGACGCGATACTCCCACCCAAGCAAACTCACTCTTTCGCTTTAAGTTCCAGTACCACTCTCGTTTGTTCCCCAGGAAGGACGTGACTAATTGCTAATTAACTCATCTTTTGGCTACCCAGTGAAATGCTCATTCATTCACAAGCGAATCTCAAGAGGAAAGTTTAGTTACGGGAAGTACTCGAAAAGAGCGAGAGAGAGAGAGATGTATATTCTACATTCACAGGGCTTATTAGTACTTGACCTGGATTTTGAGATGAATGGGGAGCACGTAGTGTGTACACACTTTGTAAACTTTTTGTTCTGGTCTTGGAGCTGTCACGTATGATGATTCTGGGATGACTTTACAAGAGTTCCACTTAATTTCGCAAGAAAACCAAAATAATTCTTAGTGGCATATATGCAATAATAATAGCTGGGCTGGAGGTTCGGGAAGGAAATTAGGGGGAAATCTTTGCAAATCCACTTTTGCATTTGGGACTTCTGCTAATTTGCATGCAGTACAATGGGGCACCAGAAAATTTAAACGAAATAGTAGCTGCGGGATGGCTAACCGTAGAGTCCTGGAGTGGAGTTGTTTAATGGTAGGAAATTGTGATTAATTAATCAAAAGTAGTTCGGGGAAATTTCTAAGGACATGGCAATTGCCGCACAGCAGCACACCACAATATGTATTTTCCATATGCACAGATATTGGAGTAGCTAGGATCACGTGTAAATCTGCAGGACAAGGTTTTTGCATAAAAGGGAAAATAAATGAGTGATGTAGAGAAAAGTGAGCCAGACACGGGGGCCAATAAGGGAAAGTTGAGAAGCAAAGTTCGGTCCGGATCCTATATATAGGCAGGCAGTCAGTCAGTGTGGCTAATTGGATTGACGCGGTTGCCTCACGGCTACACATATCTATACATTCATTCCCTTCCCGGGATGTTGTCTGGGAGGAAACACAAGAATCAACAACAACGAAAACTCAAATGGACACGGATAAATCCATTTACATAACATCACTTATTCCCTTCCTGTATCTCTTCTCGTAGGAGTTTCAGGATAAATGCTTTCTCTCTCTTGACTGGAGGCAAAGGGGGCGCTCGGCGAGGAGAACAGGAATATAGAAGCAAAGTATACACAGAAATCGAATGAATTATACAAGGCCCAGCAGAGACCAATACGCGGGGCTATTAATTAATCAGAATCACTACGTTTGAAATGATATAGAGAGACGTGTATGCCACATTTGAGTCCTCCGTAAAATAACATTTCCGGACAGTAAAAGAGAAACTCTCGAATTGTTTGTTTAATGTGCGTACTAGTTTGGATACCACCTCAGGGGTTTCACATTATGCTACACGGTACGCCAATTCAAAATGTGGAGCCTGAATGACAGGAGTGTTCATTCATTCTCTGTATGCTTTTTGGAATTCTCGACCCTCCGGCAATATCATGATAGAAGATGTATGACATATTCTGAGAGTTTTTCCACCCAGGTGCCCACTTGGAAACTAGGAATGATAAACATGACATTCTGAAATTGCTAAAGGACCAATTTCTTTGGCGGGGAAAGGTATTATTAGTAAACTCTACAGTCCCTGAAAGACAGAGGACGAGCAGGACACCGCCTAGCCTGTGTGTACATTGTGTACCTATACAGGTTACATTACCGCTTGTGCATTATAAACATTATATTACATACAACCTCAGTGAATACAATCCGTACGAGTATCTAAAATCCCTGCTAGTTTTACACAACAGAACTCATTTTTGGGTCGATAATAGAAAGAACAAAAAATCTCCTTTTTCGATCCTTTCGTTTGAGACCCTTTCGACTCGCTAAAGCTTTCGAGGTAAACCAATAAATTTTCCGCACGGTTTGGTTCTCCCAAACCAACCAGCTTATATTTCACTCTACAATTTTACCATCTTGTATTTTAGACGGGTTTCGGTGGTCACTTTTGTAACAGGACAAGTTCTTAAACTTTTATCACTTGAAAACACTCTTAGTTTCCCCCTCCTCTCGAGAAATTAATTCCCAAACCAAACAAATATACAGTTGGGGTGCGTCACAATGTAACTTTATACAACTACTATACTACATGTCCCAAATTTTCCCTAGTCACAAATACCTACAAATTACTACGAACCCAGAAAATCCCGAAAAAATATTTTCCCTGGATCATGTGAAGAAGCGAACTACTTAGTTGTTTGCTTGTGTGATATAATTTTTTTCCCATTTGCCATCTACATGGAGAATCCATTTGGCTTATTATTGATTGTGGGTGGTAAAAGTATGTATCTGGTGGAGACTACACCCTACTCTACTATAATCTAATTGTTAGTCATGCGTAATTATAGTAATGGTAAACTTATTGAAGCAATTTTAGCAATGCTATTTTTAAAAAATCCCCCAAAACAATTTTGTCGATCCCGAAAAAAAGCTGATGCAACTGGGTTAAATAAAAAACGAAATCCCAAGCTTATCTTTTCTGAGCTTTTCCCCACTCTCGCAAAAGTTGACTTAACTCTCCCAACTTTTATCAAAGTTTTTCCTTCTATTGTTTCCTTATTGCATTAAAAGAAACAAAAGGCTGGAATAAAACCGGATTTCTCCCGAAAAACTTAGATCACAAATGAGGAAAACATTTTTAGCGCAAAGTAGCACACACATATTGAAGCAGCCCCTCCCATATTTCCCGTCTATCATAGATCCGACCAAACATCGCCTCACAGCCTTTTCACTTTCGACGTATTTTTCGCCGTTTATTTATATCAATGCCAACAAGAAAGATTGTTTGTCAAGTAACTGTCAAAATCAATTTGTTCATCCACTTTCCCCTTGTTTATTTGTTCCTTCCTTTCACTACATTTAATTGCCTTGTTCATTCACTCCCCACTAAAAACGATATTATATTTTTTGTCTCTTCCAACTACCAAATTAAAGGAATGGGAGGATATATAACGGTGTTATTTAAGCATATTTATACTTATTTGGGCATTATATTATATAATACACATTCCCAGCTCTTTTTTATTAGCTTCCATAAGCAGGTGATATACATACACATGGTGCCAAAACTGTGTTGTTGTGTTTACAATAAAACTTTCTTTCATACTTTCTTCATATTAGGTTCAGAAGACTGTTATTTACACGATGAGTCTGTCTGCCTCCCCTTTTTTACGACATTCCTTTATTATTTGCCGACTTTTGACTTTATTTCCCCTAGAGAATCCCCGGATATCGGTTGTCTCCCCATTTACGTACTTCACTGACTGACTGATCACATGACTGGTTGTGATGTCCATAGGTTCTTCTTGTTTCACAACATAAGTTTTTCTCCGTCGTGATGATAAATATATCTGTATTCTTCTCAATACATATACACATCTTATCCAAACAAAGAAGAACTTTTTTTCTTCCTGCTATCACTTTTTCATCTTTCCTCAACCAATTTTTTCTCTATTTCAGAGAAAAGAAAAGTTTTTATTCTGTCTACCCCACCGTGTTTTCCTCTTGCTAACTCTAACTCTATAAAGTAATTCGAGAGGAGGCTTTTTAAAGAAAAAAACCGGGGAAAATCTGCCTTTGATCTAAACGCACATTTCCTCTTAGCAGGTTTTTTATTCACTTGTTTTCTCTGTAAAAGGTTTTTCTACGATTTCTAAAGTATACTTGAAAAAGAACCAATATCTATCTGTCATAAGATATCCAGTGGTGGGCTGGGCTACATACATGCTCTTCCATTATTTACGGCTAGCTTTTTCAGTGCTGGTATGTGGAAAACAGGCAAACTGAAAAAAAGCCGCTATTGCTACATTTTCACTATCAGCCCCTTTCCTTATGCAAATGAGCATGTTGCTGTTACTCCAATACTGACAGAGACACGTGCCTTGGAGAAAGTAATAATAAGTAAGACAAGCATACAAATGTATTCCATAGTCTGATATAACGGAGAAAATAAAAATAGCAAAAAAAAAGTTTTTGTGCTTTCTTTTATTGGTGCGTTGCCTCCTTTTCATCATTTTCTTTCAGAATGGTCATGATCATCACGGTATCATGTTGATTCTTTTTTTGTACTTCCTCTCTGTCATCCAAATGAATTGGGAAAAGTCGCAAGGGAAATGTATATGTATACATGCAGGTATATCCTTGTCTTCTGGAGATGGAGACTCATCTCATGAAAATGCACTTCCCGACTTTGGAAACTGTGAAGCATATAATATATCTGTCTAAATGTAACTTTGTGATGAAAGTAAGTAAATAGATGATCATGATGATGATGATGATTACACGAGCCTGACTTTCATGCCCATCCTCATGCATCTCATCTTATAAGGGTAGTGCTTACGTATGCAGATCACGATACAATGCTTTCATCGCCGAGAAAAAAGGCAATAAGATGGAGTTTCAACTTTTCTCTCATGTGACTTAAGAAATTGGGAGACCTGACTGGAGAAAAACAAAAAGTGGTGGTGAGCACAAAGCATGTATATATATAGTTTTGCTTGATACAAGAAAAAACTTTTTCGCTTCCGGTTTCTTCCAGAGAGATCAACAGATCACATCAAATATCATTACATCAGGGAGTAAAAGTAGAAAGACGACATGTGCTTGTACGTGCACACATCTTTGTCATTTTACGTTTATAACAGGTAAACACCTATGGTATGGTGGTAGTATAGTATATATAATTTATAAATGTTGCTGAAGACTGAAGGCACATCATTGGCATCATATAGTGCATATGGGATTAGGCACTCATTGTGAGTTTTTATGTATAATTGTAAACATGCCTTTCGGCTCCGTACAGAAACACAAGCATATTCGCCTTTAATTAAACGCTATGCCGCCTTAGCATTCAGCAACAGTACAGTGGAATTACAACTATGTGATACAACTTCACACGCTCGCTACAACATGAGCGTTTGCCAAATATTCACAACAAGCGGATTTTGCACACTTTTTAAATTTTTATTGTGGGAGAAAGTGCATATGTTATAACAACGGGAGTTTGCATATTTCCAGAATGAAACCATCATCACATCACCAAGTACCAGTTAAAGTAGGTAAATTCCGGAAATAAATGAGAGTTCACTCACATAATACGAGGCTTTAACGAGGAAACGTGAAAGTGGCAAATTATATAGTGAGTATGAGTATGTGGAAGCGAGTACTCAAACAAGATAACTTCCCACTTAGCACCGCTGGGTATATCATGAAGATAAAATGGTCTCATTCACTCTCTGACTTTTCATCTCATTTCATTAGCGAAAGTAAGCAGGAGAGAGCAATATAATTCTCGTGATGTGGGAAAAGGGGAAAGCTGGCAAACAGCTTTTGCATGTGTACCTACTTTCATCACATTACCGTGGTCCTCATCATAATCTGGGATAGAGACATACAATTGTTGTATAGTATACTTCTGCTTAGCCCTCCCTCACTTTGTGGGAGATTCATCAGATAATAGTATCCTTAAGAGTAGAGAAATATAGTATACTACAATAAAATAATATACATGTAAGTAGTGTGCTTCACATTGTGTTGAATAATGTATATGTAGACACACAAGCAGTTGAGCGTGGGCTACGTGTTTTTGGTTTCGGACACAAAGAAAATGACTTTGACTTGACTGACTGCCTTGTCAGTTCAAAAGAAATTAATCCACTAATCCGATTTATTGGGGACGTTATGACCAACAAAAAGGCGGCTAACTGACCCTTCTCTCTATTCAACGTAGAAACTCACTCTTTCCCCCCTTTATTCTCTAGTCTATCAGCTAGGATGCGGATGCACCGTAATTTCAAAAGGGATGCCCTTTCTTTATAAAAAAAAAGATCTATCGGATGCCTACATCTTTTACCGTTTCTACACTTTCAGTGGGGAAGACAATATAATGAGAATTCCTTAACACGAGATAAGTCAAACAAGAGAAGAAAAGTGAAAGCTTCTAAAAACTCGAGCCTAACTGAGAGGTTTCTCTTAAAACGCCGAATTTTCGATTGCTTTCTTTTTCCCTGTATTATTCTTCCTTTTTTGTCCCTTTTTTCTTTCCGAAGTGATCCGACTTTGCCGTTTTCGCGTTGTTTGGCTCTGAAGTTGAATTGAGCATTTTTTTCACTGTGGCCATCCTCCACCACAATATTCCCCACTATGGCATCACCACAGCTGCCACTAATGCCGACTTTTTCCCTACTTTCATCTTTGTTTGTCTACTTTCATTTCCTCTCTTGGGTATTAAGATGACCAAAGCAGATGGATGGGATGGGGAAAAAAGTCTTAAGTATAGAGTGCATGTATACCCTACGCTGGAAAATCACTTGGTACAAAACCGGGGTGTGTGCCTAAGTAAGTAGGTACGCAAATACTTACCCAGTACCTCCTCGGATTAGTTAAACCTACTCGCTAGCTGGGGTGTCCGTCCGCTAGAGTATTTTTTCCCTCCTGCTTTTCCTGCTTCACGATTCATTCACTTTTTCCATTTGACATGAATTGGATTAGATGTGATCTTGGAACGAATGGAAAGCGAAGGAGTGTATAGATTTGGCAATGCATGTACTCCAAGGGTGCTCCACTTTAATAAGGTTCGTGCGTGGGTGAAAGTTGATACGCTGTGATATTCCCTGCCTCTGCCACAGGGACAGCGATAGTGCATCGCGCTATTCCATATATAGTTCACATCGCGCAATGTTTCTAATCCAATGAACGACGTAAAAAGATTCTTCTTCATTCACGTAACGAGCCATATAACTTACTGTCGTAAGTACGCGAGGGTGGAAACAAAGGATAGCTGGCCTAGTACTTTAACCCCTGATGAGAAAACGGGCCCGTTTATACGAGGGAATTTCATTGAACGCAAACGCCTTATCGCATTCTCAAGTTTTGTAAGGTTCGGTTTTTATGGATGAGGATACATAAAAATAAGACATACGGCAACGGTAGATGTGGGGCGAATGTGAATTTTGACAGCATGCCGTAGAAATACGTATACGCGACATTCTCACAAATTAGGTTGGAAAATACGTTGCTTTTTGTCTTCCTGTTATCCGTGCTGAAGAGGATTGTAGGGGAGCTGCAGTTAGAAAATGGGACATGGGTAACAAAAGAAAATTGAATGATTACAGTGTGCAATGCAAATATGTACCATGTAATCATACTGATGTTCAAAAGTGAAACATTCCGCGGAGGTTGCAAGGTACGAGCAGCGTTGCTAGTAATAGGCACCAACACCATATTCTCTCATACATCATTACACCTCGTAACTCATCCCAGTTCTCGCCTTTTTTTCGCTAACGAATACAGTGAGAAAAGTGGAAGACACACTTCATTTCTTTTTTCCCCTTTTACCAAAAGGAAAAAATAAATGTAGCATTTCACTACTCATTCATGCGTTACAATGATGATGATAATAGTGCGGCAAACATAAGTAATCTTTTAACAAAACAACGGTAAACAAAAAGGAGAGTAGGTAGTTCTTTTTAGCATCCACGCACCGACCGTCTTCCTCTGTTACATTTTGTAACCAGATATGTGTACCTGTTAGTATAGCTGTAGAGAGTACATATTTATTTATATTTATTCCCTGTGTGTACACAAACATGTTCTTTGGCACTTTCTCCCGTTTAAAAATCCGCAGTAGATGCTTAAGCGCTTAAGAAGACAACTATTTTTCACCAAATTCTCAGCAGGAGATTTTCCCCATGTTATTTATTTATGGGGGTATCTTAAAACACCGAGATTTTTACTATCCTTTTCCCACTGTGCTCAATATACAAAAAGTACTATACTTTATACAAGTGCATGGAAGACCAAGTTTTTCTTATGGTTAAGTATGCGTGCACCGCAATTGCAAGGATTTTTCAATGTTTGGTATATGTTTCCACTGGGAGAAGCAAAGAAGTTTTGTAAATGTTTTCCTGTTGTTGTGGACGGGGTGAGAGGTATAAGCAAACAGGATTTTTTCTGCATAATCATAAACAACAATTTTCTATTCTGCTTCGACGACTTGGTTGGATACACATGTGGGACCGAAAACAACTTGGGCTTAGCCGGGTTACACCACTATTTCCCCTGTATATCCCACCCACAAATAACGTTTATAGCCTACAAAAATTTCCTATATTTATGTATCAGAAACATTTAGATCCCAATATCGCATTGAAGTTAGACAACGCGGTCCTAATTGAGAGTGATAAGACCGACAATTTGTGTGCTACATTTTAATCAACAAATAACGGTTTTACTACAGGCGGCTGTATTTGTTACTTTTTAATCATCATTTAGCTAATTAAACGGGTTAAGGGCTCGCAGCAACTTGGAGAAAGGTTGGTACAATAACCTGCGCTAGGAGTATGTTAGTAATAAAACTAATTAAGATTACCTGGCTTGTAATTGGCCTGTCCAACTAAAACTTATTTCAACGCACTCAAAAGTTTTAATTTCTCAATATAATGAGGAAGTAGAGTCTTAAGCTCACAAGTACTTATGGGGCAAAACATTGCAACATTGTTCAGCATTTCAATTGTCAACTCCATAAAATGAATATAAATCCAAGTAAAAGTTTGAAAGAAATTTTATCCCGTGCTTAATCATCCTATTCATAAAATTATGCCTGCTGTCCTGTCCCCCAGTATCCCTTCCAACTGTACAAAAGGAGATCCATTCATCACACCATTCAAATCAAAGTATACATCCAGAAAAAGTAATTAATTTCATTGACATCTCCAACTTCTGACTATAGGCTCAACTTCAATATCACAATAACCATCCACAAAAAAGAAATTTTTGCGTGCCTCCTTTCTTTCCTTCTATTTGGAGTTAATGAAATGTGAACAAAATATAAAAAGAATAACTCTCCTTCCCACGCAAGACCACATGGGTGTCTCTTTTTACCATTCTGAATCCACTTTTCTCCTCTTTTCCCCATTATTCCAATTTTATTTTGTCTCCCCGTTCCATCGTTATCTCTATATCGTATTGCATAGTAATTCAGTCAGTGCAGAAAATGAAAGAAAGTGAAATCGAGTATGTACCCGACACACATGCACAACTGCAAGATGAATATCCCAAAAATACGAGTCTATTTCCCACATTTTGGAGCAAGAGGAAAAGAGATGAAAAGAAAAATGTGAAAAGGAACAAGAGAAAAATCGCTTCTTTTGTATAATTTAAACGAGTTGATGGTTCTGATGTGAACTGAGCCATTGTCAGAGCATCGTCATCATCACCATCATCCTCTTCGTAATATCGTGAAATATACCATTGTATTGTGCAATTTAATATGATGAGCATTATTTTCCAGTTCCCAATAAAAATTCGAGAGATACAGAATGAAATTGAGATGCGGGCGTGCTACCCCATTTCATGTAGCTCTCGCCTTGTTTCCCTCTGTGAAGGAGAAAAAATGCGATGTGTCGTGGTTGTCGGTTGTGCAATCCTTGCCCCTCTTCCCACAAACTTTCAACTCTTAGGATGCACTCCAACGCTCCAACAACGCTTTTTTCACACTATATATTTTCTTTTCAAAAGCAGCAAAACAAGGGACACGAAACATACTCTGTACGAGAAAAAAAAATCATAAAAGGAACAAAAAAACAGAAAAAGAAAGGATTACTTTTTGTTGTACAATCACATAAATGCGTGTTGGCACATTTCCTGGCGGTGTGCCAGATTGATTGGTTAGTAGAAAAATGTGTACGTACAGACATGTCCCATAATATAACCATTACGTCTACTCGTTCCAGGCAGGATATAAATGAATGAATGGTGGTTTTGGTACATATAGCGGATTATAAGCCCCCAGTCAACAACTTTATTCTCTGTAGGTTCCTCTCACAATCATCAACATCAATTTCAGATGCAACGAACAATAACAAACGAAATAAATAAATAAAGAGGAAATTCCCACTTCGGAGGATGGATATGAAACCCTCTCAAGGTTCAATCACGTAATCAAGCTAACCAGAATGATCATAAAAAAATTTACTGAAATTTGCTGCCCCGCATCTTCAATTTTGTATCCATTTTCGAGTGAAAACTGTAAACCAGAGACCTAAACCCAAAGTTGGATAATGGTTGGTCCACAGAGTGTATTTGTTTTTGGCAAGGGATTACATTTTATCATGCTCATTTCTTCCACACACTCAGCGTGGACATAAAAATATAGAAGAAAAGTTGTTTTATCTTGCAATACGAATATGTGCACTAGCAATGGGTTTTCTTGCTCTGAAAAATGGAGTGAAAGGCTCTTGCCTTTTCTGATTATTGCTGTATTGGCCTTGGTTTAAGGGGGCGTCTTCCCATGAAGCGGGAATCAGGTTTATGTGGAACATTTTGAGAGAGCCATTGCCACTTGCCTCCCTAATTTTTGTACGGATATTGTACCCCAGTATTATTTTACATATATTATGCAATGCAATTTTTGTGTAATTCTGTGATTCCACAGCCACATCTCATTTCCCATTACACTTTGGGGAGATAATGCATTAGTACGCCTCATCCAAAGATACTAAATATATGCATGATAATGCCTACTTCCAGCCTAAAACTCCAGAAAATGTTCAAACTTACACCATAATGGGAGAAAATCATCTTTTCTTTCCTACATACCCATAAGAAGAAAAGTAGCACATTACGTATAACAACTATACGAAGGATAAAAGAATCCCCGAGTAAATATACTCTTATTTGTTATTACCTTATATAATCCTACACGCCGAGCGTTATAATGCTTTACTGTAATAACTTCAACAATCCCCATATTATTTGTACACAGGCTTCCAGACAGACAGAACATGATTTCATAGCGTTTTGCCCATTTCTCTCGGAATCAAAGAAAGAAGGCGAAGAAAACTAGGTCGGTATTTTCACTCCCAGTCGGATCCCCAGCCTTTTTCGAGAGAATCCCGTTGTGATTCTAGAATGCACTAGGATACCCAATGAATGAGAAGCAGTAGTTTCCAAGATAGAAATGCAGTGCAGTATATAAAGTGTATAGTAGGGAATATAGAGGAAAGCTATAAGCACCATCCTCATCATGATCATCATCCACACTCTCTGGGAAACGATCGTGACAAAAGCAACAGAGAGCATGGACAAAAAAATATAAAAGGATGCAGTGTGAGAGTGACTATGCACCCTGGTGAAACACATTTTAGAGGCTTGATACGTATTAGTGATACAACCGACCAAAGGCCAAACTAGCCAACCTCAATATGCTCATTGTGAATGCACTGCAATTTTCAACTGGCATAGGACACGCCAAAAAGCCAGCAAGTGTCAAAAAGAGGAAGGGACCCAGAACGAAAGAGCTTCTTTTTTGTAGGCAAAAAACATACTCCGAGTGGAAATGGAGTATTAACACAGGAAAGTCGTGAAAATCCTCGGTTTTTATACTTGCATAATACCGCTCTCCAGTATAAAAAAAAGTGGCTTATTTCATTCAATTTTTTTATAGAATCCATTCCTCACATTCAGAGTGTATAAAATAACTTGTATTTTCTGACTCGTATAAATTCCTCTGTAACAAGGGAACTGGAAAGAGGACCTTTCCTCAGAACCAGATGCACAGCAACAGAGTAATATTGGATGATATGTGTTCGTCTCTAGTTTCCACAAACACATTTTTTCGTACGTAAGATAAGTACACCAACTTTATACTACAAATCTCGCCATAAAAGGTACAAAACTCAACGTGTCTCTATTCACTTTTTCTGTACGGCCACGAAACAGCGGCAAAAGTAAAAACCAGCCGTTTTGGATCAATACTCGAGAGCTGAGAGTTTTAGAAGATGAAGAAGAGAAAAGTGGATGGAGATATGTACTTGGAGGACAAACCACCACCATCACACTGGTGGATATACCATTCAAAGCTCACATTCCATTTCACTGCATGCACTACTTCCCGAGTCGAGTGGTACTATTACCATGCTTATTTTCTCCTGTTGTTCTGTTTCCCCATTTTAAAAATATATTCAGATGCGAATGCGAGTTTTCGCTTTCCCCGCTTTCTTCGTTAAATTTTATCCGCTACCTCGGTCTACTTCCACGTTTTATGTTGTACGCTCTCATGAGACTAACAATGCAAACCGAAGAAAATATGCAACAGCGAGAGAAGAAAAATGGAAATTTCGGTGAAAAACCAGCGGTGTATGACCGTCATCAGCCCACGGAATCGTCATTCTCGCAGCCATCATCGTCAACTCCGAGTATCCTATTGTATATTCTTGCCCTTTAACTTCTCCTTTATATACTGTGTGACTGTGTGTATTTAGTATCCAGCCAGACAAACATGTATACCAATTCTCGAGTCTCTGGTATATAACACACGCATTCACACTGGGTTCGAACAAGTGTCCTTATTTGATTGTTCATTGATGCGAGGTGTGAGAGCCTCAAAGACGCTCAGATTATAAATGGTTGCGGCAGCAGTGGTTGTGGCAGTGGATTTGAGATGACGAAAAAGTCGCAACAATCATACTTCCTTATTTTTACCTCCCATTCAAACTTTTTTTCCCACAGTCAGTATCCCAATGATGATATTACTCGAGGCAATAACTGACTTCCTCCAACATTCTCCAGATGGTTATGACTTCATACAGTTGCGATAATGCACCATGAGTAGCACCATCCATACGTCTATTTCTCGAGAGAAAGTTAACTTTATGGCGTTTTCTACAAAAGCAACAGCGGAGAAAAGGTAGTTCCGTTGAGAATATTTTTCTGTCCATTTTCCTCCAATATCCAAAGCCTGCTTTTCATTCAGTTACCTTCCCAAAGTCATATACATATACAGTGGAAGAAGAAAAGGTTTAGTAATAAATGAATTAAAAGTGGCAAAGTTGTGTGGAGAGGAAAAAGTCTTCACCTTTTTCCCTCAAAGTGAGCATCTGCACAAGAAAACGAAAAGTTTTTTAGCCCACCGTTTGAAAAAAACAAGCTAACTACGCCGAACCCCGGAATGAATGAATTTGTTGTGTTATATTCCATTATGCAGCAACAAATTTAGAAGGGAAAAAAATTCTGGAGTAAGTCGCTTTCCACTCGCCACGCCGCAGAAGGGAATACCCAAATGGAAGAAAAAATGAGAAGGAATTTCCCTAGAGAGATGACAAGAAAAAACTCGGCATAAAAACTCGCCTGTAAGTGAACAACTACATATATATACTATATATGCTGCTCGCCACTCGCTCTGGTCTCGTTCAGGAACTCTACTTCCGCTAAGAAAAAATCAACGAACCACGATAACGATAGTACTTATTTCCACACATACAACGGTAGACTTCCCATACGCAATTTTTATGCCCTTTCATACCCAATTCACTTTGGAAGTTGGATTGGATAAAAACCACAGATACATGTATATAAACTAATGCAATTTCTTTACGTTCACCATATCATGTGTGCGGTTGATAAAAATGTAACTTCAGCGCTATTTTGCAGTAACAGCGACGCAAGAGATCTTCTGTTTTTTCGCAAGAACTGTAACCAGTGTAGACGCGTGTGCGTATAGGTATATATAGTTTCGTATATATTTATTTTTACCAATTCGAAATAAAATCAGTCACTCAACCTAAAAATATACGCTCACAAAAAGTCAGAGTGCAGTTGACTGAGCTGAGGGTATTTGCAAAGGAGACGGGGAAAGAAAGGAAATGAAATCTTTGAGTAGTACAGCAGACTATTTCGTAGATCCAGTGTAAGTCACTCCGCTCTGGAGAGAATAGAATGCCACCATAATTTACTTTCCTCTATAAAAGTCTCTTTCAGGAAAAGTGTCCGTGGAGGGAGTAATACATGTTGAATGAACTTTTGATATATAATATGCATGGAGCTACGCACTACCTAACGCAAAATAATGTATTGTGTTTTCTCTGTTTTTGTAGCAAACAGGAGGCACACGAGAGGTACAAACTACTTTTGACAGAAGCGCTACAGATTTTATCTGAAATTCTTGCTCTTTGTAGGTATCACGTAAATATGCCGTGCGTTAAAGTGGGCCATGACTAGAACTTTTAACTTTATCTCTGTGTTTTTGGAATATTAAAAATATGTTCGCGACTCCTTTTCCCTCCTGAACTTGTCATCAAGTCATCTCGTCAACTTTGAAGTTGCACTTTAGACGTCGCAGAATGCTTTGAGTTGTCCTCAACAAAACACAGATTTACACATTCCGCACATGCTAATACGCTTCCTTTGTAATTGTAGAGGTGCCAGAGGATGACTTCATTCCGTTACATAAACAACCCAAGAATAAAGTTTGTTGTGATGATATCAAAGCGCTTATGTGTCATGAAACGTGTATAATCCTGCATCATGCAAAGAATTAATCAAATTCTTTAAACATGCTGTTTGAACAATTCCTTAATAAAATCTGATCACATACATGTTACAGACAGATGCGTATGAAAGAAAAACTTTTCTGTGTGAAGGATTTGACTGTACTGTTGCAGGAAACCATAACGTGCTGAATACCGTATTATGCTCCTTTCGGAAGCACTCATGCATCAAGTAAGTTTTTAATATGTAATAAATACTTTTTAAATATTTATGCCTCTCTATAAATACATAGTATTGCGCTAGAAATACAAAAGTTCAGAGACAAAATCTTAGTCAATATAAAAGTGTCAAGGAAAATCCTTTTCCCCTTGAAAAGAAAGATTCTCGCGGAACTTTTAGCATAAGGGATTCCCCTGTTAATACTTTCCTTGTATGTTGGCATGCTTTCTTTTCATTGTGGCCCACTTACCAAAAGTAACAAGCTATTTGACTTTTGGTTTCAAGAACCCACTCGTGAAGTAATTGAGCTTTTTGAGTTGATTCGAGAGCGCACAAATGCTAATAAATAATGTACGTGTATAAGTAGGATCACCTACGGAGTTCATGACGATGCAAAACACAATCCAAACATATTGTATATGTGTATATCTAAGCGCATATGTACTCCCCTTTTTATCTTTCCCTGTTCGTGCAAACACAGGCCGTTAATCCATGGAAAAAGAATAGTAACAAGCAAGAGAGCTTTTCCCCTTTCACGACACAAAAAAATGCTCTACAGCGTGCTTTGTCTCGCACTTCAATCAAAATGACTCGTGGATGCTTGATAGGATACCAAAGCTGTTGTCTTAAGAGAGGTTCAAAAGTACAAAAGCACTGTTGCATGCGTTGCGTGATATTAGTTTGGGGTAAGTCAAGTGAACAGAACGGGAAAGTGTCGAGTATTGTGGCCAATATCCTAGTATCTCGTGCACGCGTTTCATTTCATTTTATCAAGTTGTCACTTGATGTCAACTGACAGGCCTGAATCGCCTTTACAAATCTACATTCAGTTTAGGTGTCGCCAAATTCAATAAAAAAGTTAATGCCTGTTGGTAAGCCCACATTCAGGAAAAGCGCAAATCCCAATGACATTACATCAGGCAAACCTATATGGTTCGGGATAATAATATAATTTGATCTTTTCTAATTCTGAAACTGCCCGTTTTCTTCAAGTTCTTGAACTCCCATCGAAATCCTAAAATACTCATTTTAGAGTCAGATGTATAGCATTATAGAAAGCGGTTTTTCCATCTGTAACAAAAACCATTTTCCTTGTTTTATCCCTGAAAGCTCGAAAGTTTCCCAGTTTTTGTGCCTTTTATCGTCATTTCAACAGTGTAAAGTGAAAATACGATGTGTTATTTGAGACGATGTTGTTTATTCGAAGGAAACAACTATATTCCCATTGTCCATTTTCCACAATACTAATACTGCTTTACACAGCGAAATGGTTTCGGGTAACAAATACACGGTTCCTGTTTCCCCATTTTAGTGTATACCTTGTACCTCTGTTTAACAACCTCTAGTGAACATGCTTTCTTTGAAATAGAAATGGTGGACTCTGGTGTTTCCCCCATTGAACTGGTTTCCCCTTTCAACAGGATCGCAAAATAGGTAGCAGTTTTAACAAGAAAAAAACTCTGGGATCGTCTTGCCCGTGCAGTGATGATATTCCATTCTCTACTGGGCCATCCTCTCTCAACTTAATGCGACATGACATGACATGCCCTTTCTTTTCAATCTAAATCGCACAATACACGTGTGTTAGGTAATGGACTCTGAGATCTGTGTATAGAAATGTGCACATATGTACAGGTTGTAAACGTATATACTTCTTCTGTGTACTTTTCCTGTAAAGTTTATCTGTATCCATTCTAGTTCACTTCACGATTATTCCGCTTTGTTGAAACCGACTGGAAACATGCTCACTCTGCCTTCAGGATAGATTTTCCCATACTCGCAATGTAAACTGATGAGTAAATACTAACTAATCCGTGTTCCCAGTTACAATGTACAAAACTAAAGGGAGAGAATCATTACGATAATAAAACAGTCTATTTAGCAAAGTCAGATATACTTTTTGTACTTTCTACCAAAGTCAGATTCAACAAGGCAGGAAAGGTTTCTTACGATTCCCGGAAATTCAACCTGATTCTCTTTTCTCAATAGCTCCGGAGATAAAATTACGATGCCACGGGATAATGTTACATTGGAAGAATCATTGGAAGTAAACGGAAGGAGAACGACGAGAAAACAGGATTTTTACTGGAAACAAGATTCCTGATGGATTATACCTATACGTACTCGTCCTAAAGCGTAAAAATAAAATAGGACGGGAGTCTCGCGCGGTGCTGGATTTTATTAGGAAACATATAGACTACACACATTTTTACTTTCCCCATAAGTTTTCTCGAGGTGGAAGCAAAATTGATGATCGCGACGTATAAAACCGTGCCTTCTTTATGATTCTCGTTTTATGGGAAAATCTGCAGACAACTAAAACCTTTTCTAGGAAACTGAACAACTCATTACGACTCAGAATTCCATTCAATATTATATCGTCGTGTAAAGTGTAAACACGCCTTACATCAGTGATTTGTTGCGAGATCTCCCATTACATATATTAATCTGCAGGTGTAACTTTTGGCTTTAAACACCAAATGAATTGGAGAGAAAGAAATTAAAATCCTTACTGAGATTCCGTCCCTTTTGTCCGCCCGCCCTCAAAATACCCTAACTGAGAACTGAGATGTATAGCTAGCATTTTTACTCGTCAACCATTTACCTCCGTTTTTGTACTAAATCCCGAGCAACCGAACCTCCTGCTCCTAGTTTGTTTGGAAATGAAACGAACATAAAAGTGGGAAAAAGCAGATGTGACCAGCTGCTGTCATTTTGCCACTTTTCATTGTAATGATGACAGACATGGCGGGGTAATAAAATGTAATAGTGAAACACCGTGAATCCGCGAGGGTGGTGCCGGTGGTGGGTGGATACCTACATAAAATGTCTATTTTATGATGGAAAGACGCTCCGAGAAATGCCAACTTTCTGCCAGTGAAGAAATGATACCACGAAGAAAGACTTTTATTACTCTTGTTGTTAAACAATGATATAATGTATCCTATCGTGATTAATCCTTCCGCTGTTTTTCCTTTTTCATCCAAAGATATCCTTACCTGTTGATAGTCCTGATCTGTAGTGTAGGCTGGTTTCCCATCCGCATAGTAATGATGCGCCTCTCCCCTCATCTCCTCAGCTGATGTCCACTTTTTCACGTTCTCCCACAAATACAGTAACAGTACCATACTAAACACTGATTTCCTAAGAGAATAAATGTGGATTTGGCTCGTGATGATGATGATGACGATAATGACGATACACAAGACGAAGAGCACACTGTTGACAAAGGAAATGACTGATGATGATCACCTCGCTGTTCTGCTGGTAGTACTACTGGTGACGAGGACAGAGGGATGCAAGTCTTTTCAATTGGTTCTCGACCAAAGTACCACAGGAGACAACACCTCCTCCTCCACAGAACAAAGTACAGAAAGAAGAGAAAGAGCACAGGGAGCTCGTTATGCTTGTTCATCATCTCAAATTCATAATTAAACCTCGCCCCTGTGCTTTAGTACACAAACAATAGAAAAATGTGATATGATGAAGTAAGTATAATCTGGCAGGAAAAAGTCTATCTTGCCTTAACTGGATTGGATTTTCACTGTTCATACATATAAACCCACTCGAATTTAAGCTTGAAGCTAGTCACATTTGCAATTACTGTAGAATGTGTCTATATACTATATGGTAAGGGAAGATTTGTCAACTGTCAAGTATCTAGAACAAGCTGACTTGCCGCTGAACAAGGTTTCACTTTCAAGGAGGGGGGCTTGTTTGTTTAGTTAGCACATGACGAATCGCCTTCTTCCTCAATGCCGCTGCCTCCAGTCTCCATCCCATCATATTACATTTTCGTTTACTTACAGAGTTATAAATACAGAGAGTGTAATAATGTACTTGAAAAGGTAATAATGTCCTAGAGAAGAGGGGAAAGATGCAATTCCAGGAAAAAGTTTGCTTTATGCTAATACCTCCGGAGAGGAAGTGGACGAGAAGCCAATAAATGACGTGATATAGAACATTATTATTACTATTAAGGAAATTGCTGTCTATAAAATGGGAAACGAACTATTATATTATGTTTCCACACAGGAGAAATATCTTGTTCAAGTTAAGAAGAAGGAAATTCACTTTTATAAAGATTTACGGCAGCAAGGCCACCAAGGCTAGGAAACGTAGCGAGTTCAAAGTAGCTCAATCCTTTTCCCTAGTTATAGGCTCACCGAGACTCACGTCAACTTTGGAAATTATAAAGCTCGATCTCAATCGCAAGCCAGTTTATTCGTCCCGTTTTTTCTGTTAAGAAAAAAGTGTATCCTGTTCAGCTGAGGTCCTTCCTTGTCTTCCCTACCTCCTGTCCATCCACCTCATTTGTCATCGTTAAAGCTAATGAATCAAACTGTATTACACTATAACTCCAATGGAGACACTGCATTACATGTAGTCCTGCAGCCTCTGCTGTACTGCACTGACTGCAGTTTATTACAGTGTGTTCCTGGGTACTGTTAGGTAATGTTCTATGTATTTCTGTGAGCTTTAGCTTTGCAGACAGAGTAACCTTGTCGCTTTCACCAACCGTATGAATTACTAGCGTCCCACTAATATTCTTTGCTCTTCCGGGGCACAAGATGAGCATGTATATACCACATATCACTCTGAGTGCGCCATGTCGCTCATTCACATTCACAAACAGAAAACTGGAAAGTATTACAAGTCTGGAAAAGAAAAGTGGAAGTGGAGCAGATGGCAACTTTTCTCTGGAAATATGCGACAAACAGCTGCTACCACCACTCGACCACCACCTCCATTTTCTTTAGCTGAGTAAAAGCTTACAGTTCCAGTGATATTGTTATTGTAAGTTGGAGTAGTTTTTGAGAAAGAGAAGAGATTAAGGGAAAGGATGGATGATGAAGGTGGTGGAGTGAAAAGACGCTCTCTGAGACAGGATCCAGTCTCTTGGCGTCGACAAACAGTCGAAAGCTGGGTAGATGTGATGTGGTGATGCTCAGTGGTGTGGCCCTAGTTGACAGATTATCTATAGAGAAATTCCCTTATGGCAATAATAATTGAGATTTCCATGTAAAACACTACTGAAGTACAATCGTCTCTTGCTACTTTCCTTTCCTAGTTTTTGAGGTATATGGATGAGGAAAAGTAAAAACGGTTCTGGAGGAAAATTACGAAGAAACTCGTGTTATTTGTTTTATTTCCAGTTTTCCATCATGACAATGATGCTCACGATAACGGGTAAAGTTGTTGGTCCTAATGTGGGGAGCTCACAGAGGAAATTATGGTATGAAAATGCGTTATATTATCGCATCCTCTCAGGGAAACAAAGAGTAAGCACGCGGAGAAAACGGGATGCTGTCAGATGGGAATGGATTATTATGTATGTATACCCAAGTATATTTTTGTAGACAACTTACTCCCTCAGAGGAGAGGAACAATGACGATTGTTATAATCACCTCGAGCACCACCAGTACAAAAACAATCTTTTTACGAATATATTCATCCCGCACATGATGAGTTATAAACATTTTGTTATATATGTTCGTATTTCATCACGACGCTGGTGTTGGTGTGGCAAGAATAAAAGTAATAGGAATCATTATCATCACTATCATAATCATAGAGAAATAACAGAGATTCTATTTGACACTTGGCAATTAATTAGCAAAGAGGAGGACGAGAGACGAATGTGGATGGGAAAATCGAGGATGATTATATCCCACTCTGCTCCAATTCTTCATATAAGTACATCTCCGTATTCATATCACACCACACGTGTCATGTCATAATGATGCTAAAAGCTTTATCCTTGTATGGCCAGAATTTTTTCTATAAGAATATGCTTTTATAAGTACTTATGAGCAAAGTGTGCTTTCTGGTTTCATCGTCAGAAAACATGGTGGAAATTATTAGGAAAAATCCCAACGGTTGTTAGTATCCTTTGTGTGTAGATACATGCCTACGCAGACAAAATGAAACTTGAACAAAAAACTGTACTATTCATTTATTCTAGGAAACACACAGAGACACACATTATTCATCCTCCTTCCCCCCTTTTTCTATTGGCATCATGAACATGATACACAGCGTGTGTAGATATTTGTGCACTTTGAGATTCCTCTTTCTTTCTTTCTTCTTTCCCCTACCTACAGCTGGCTTTCTTCTCCTCTTTATGATTTATGACCAATCACCAATGAAGCGACAGGACATGATGTGATGTGCTAAATGTTGAGAGAATAATATTTTAGCGTTTTACAGTTGCAGCAGCAACACCATACTTTGTTCACTCACCAGTACATACAATCAAAATTTGTTATTTTCCGTTGTGTGCTGGCTATAGTAGTGCAGCAGTGGAAGGAAATTCAATGAAAAGCAACTATTTTCCACTTTTTGCATTCCTGCCAAGAAAGTGACAATCGATTTCCCTCTATTTGATTTTATTACTGTATTTCCTATCCGGCTTCAGTAGATAGGGTAGCATCGTTGGCTGGTAATTTTCTGCATGGGTGTATTATCGACTCGGGACTACTTTTGGGTGTTATAAGATACAAGTTTATATATTGATCATTGTTTTAGATGTGCATATCAAAAACGGATTTTAGATCAATCTAATTTATCTTCATTTTCATCCACTTGTCATTACTACCATATCAGTATTGTAGGAACACACAAGGACATTTTGATTTTTCGTAAAACGTGAGATCTGGCTTGGCAAAAGCTTTGCTTACACCCCTTTTCCAAGTATGTCTTCTAACTCAATATTTCATTTTATACTGGGTGACACAATCACTTTCACATCAAAGCAGGTTATTTTTTATAGATGGCTTATGTACCATATACACAATCCTTTATCCCCTTTGATTTCATGCCCTGTCGAATCCCAAGGAAATACCGTGTAATTGGACTAAAAAAGTCAAATCCACTATACACCCACACCACCTACAAACAGGGGTTTAGGTACAAACGGAAAAAAATATGAGGTTTGAGTAAGATCAAGTTTTTCTTTGGAAAAATTGGCTCTCTCGATCCACGACACCACAAGAACATGAACAGTACATATATATACGCAGCAAAAGTATGAAAACTGTATTTTACTGGATATACAAAATGCGAGGAGGGAAAGTGCGGGCACTCACTCAGAAACAAAGTGACAGTCGTTTGTTCACCACAGAATTCCTTATACTTAAAAGGAGACTGCTGGAAATAAACAAGTTTTCAAGGAGAATGACTCAGTCGGAGAATCTTTGCCGGAAATTGGGGATCGTGGCTGGTGACCGATTCAAAACATGAGCAGAGACGAAGCCGGATTTTTAATGAAGAGTCAGTCAAATATGACGAATGGGGATACACTCCCGATAAAATGGAATTTGAGAAGCGTAGGGAATACAAGTTGGGCGTTATTTCTTATATACTTGCACACATATTCATATTATACGGGAAACGTTGTATAACACTTGTACAAACAGTCTCACGTTTTTCCAAAATCAAGGACAAAGTCACCATCGGGCAAATTTTCACTTACGTTGTATTCCCTTTCTCACCCATTCCGAGTTCTACGTGGGGGAAATTAAACTTCCTTGGTGTGTGCGAGTCTTCTGGGGGGAAATAGAGGTCTTACTGTTTTGATTGGTTACGTTTGCTGCATCGTGCATACTACTGTAGTACGGTTACAGAGTCTACAAGTGCGTGTATATATTTATTCTCCTTTGTTACTGTTTTTACCTTCACTTGTTTCCCCCTTTTCTTTATTTACGAAGTTTATGCCCTCTAAGCAAACACAAGAAGGACGGGAGCGTAAAGATAAAATGTGATAGTCAGTGGATCCTTTTAAGTGTTTTCTTTGTCTTCTTCTTTCCATTTTTATATTTTACTCACTTTTATTATATATCATGTAATGTTCGTTTTTTCTTGCTTACGTCTTTCTATTTGTGCTCCTGGAGAAAAACGTGCCAAGATTTTTCCTCCGTATTTTGGTAAGATAAAGTACCATGTGGGAAGGAAAAAAGCAAGGACAATATAATGGTGAATAGTATTCTTAGTTATTCGTCCATTAAAACATAATATACTTTCTGTGGAGGCAAGAGGCACAAGAATTTCCTGTAAATGTTAACTATATACGTTTTTATACTCTCCCAGTCAGAACAGACACAAAATTGTCCAGATAGAGAACAGCAAACAGAGACAAGTTTGTTTGAAATAGCGAGTTAAAGTTCTCTTGGAGTTGGAAGTTTAATATGGTAAAAAGTCTTACTCCGAAAAAAAAAACAGATGCACTGTGAGTATCAAGTACAAAGTCTGGATGTGCGTGAGTGCAGACCGTTATACAATTTAAATAAGCCGTGTGCTCTATCTGATGAGTCAAGGGTAACGGCCTGGTTTTCCTGCTGGATTTTTAATGAGCTTCCTCCAACTGTCACTGCTGCTGTGCCTAAATGTTGCCCACGATTGGGCAGTTGTGAAATGAAGTTAAACTCTTTATTTAAGTATGTAGGCGTGCTATTCTTGACACAACTGGTGCTTCGTCGTACTAAACTGAAAAGAAAGATGATAGTTGAGTACAGTTCGTTCAGCCAGCGAGTTAAAAAAAAACTCGAGTACGAATAAGTTCCACATACATACAAACCACTTTTCTTTTTAAGTAAGAAGAACAGCTCCTGATTACCACCGCCACTTTCCTTGACAATCACACAAAAGCCATCTAATTTCACTCCGTCATTTCTCCCAACCAGCTGAAAGGTTTCTCCAACCTGTCCTCTAAAGTCTGATGGATTGTCGGGCAAAAAAGAGAATTTTCTTCCTCTCCTCTTTTCTCACTTCCTCACATCCACCCAAAATCTCAATCCTGATAAAGAGTGCGGGCACACACTAGGGAGTATAATATGAACTGTATCACACACGCACCGTGTTTTAGCTCTCCTTGAAATAATATATACGAATGAACACTCACTCTAGCACTCCATAAAATCGTGACAATTTAGGTCAGTATTACTTTTTACTTTTCATTTCATTTGGAAACTCACCCAGACAGTTTGCGAAGTTACATGGGAAAGACTGATAGTGAAATGGATACAGTGTGGGACTAGAAAATTCCTTTTTTTAACTTTACATCTCAGTGGGATTGAGAAATGAGGATGTATTATGACAGCGGAAAAAGTTTTTTTTCTCTAGCCAAAGACCTGGGACACTCACATGGAGAGTAGGTAGGTATCTTTACCAGTGCACTTGAAGGTGTAACATGTACTCGAGCAGCGTGCACCAAGTGTAAGCGGCAGCAGCAGAGAACGTTATACCAGTGTAAAGGACAGAGAGTGAGTGAGAGAAAAGAGAGTTGGTCTGCGAATTTTCATCCGGTCGCTGAGAATCTGGAAAAATTCCCTGCTTCTACTTTACCATGCCCAACTCCGTGCCTGGATGAGAATACATTGCTCCCGAACCCAACCTCGCTTCTGCTCAAATATGAGACAAAGTCTTTCTCCTTTGGTATACTATATCCCAGCATAGATTTTTCTGCGTTCATGTGTGAATCTCCAGATATAATAGATTGAAGCTACGTATTTTATCATAGTTTTCTCCTATTCCCCTCCTCATCATAACATAACATCACTTTCACCACTTTCCACGAGTTACAACCAGCTCATTCTTTCTCGCTAGCCTCCTCCACCAACATATTCTAGTACAAAGTTGGGAATGAGGGAGGAACAGGCTGGAGATGTGATCCTCGAGCTCCTGCTGATCTCTTATGTGCTCTCTCCCACACTGCCACACACACTTTTCACGAAGAACTACTACAACACCAGAAAAGGGGAAAAAAGATTCTCAGCTTTCCCTATTTCACTTTTTCAGGAATCAGCACCAGCACCACAGACGATGCACGGTGCACACACAGGGAGCGATGGAGTCTCTGGGAATACATACTGGAACGACTTGATGAAAACCAAAGCCTTGAGGAGTGTGCTGGCAGGGCAGGCTTTGAATTCTTGAATATAATGCCAAAACTATGAAAAAGGGGCATAACGCATACAATACAATTTTTTTGTCTCTCTCGCCACCAGAAAGTACAAAGGCTTCAGTGAAAAACCTTTAAGTCTTTCCCGGTTTTGATCGCACGCTATATTGCAACGCTTCCCAGATAAAATGGAAGCGAAGCAAGGACGGAGGACACACATGCGTTTTATTACAATTTTCTTTATAAAAATCATATACTATTTTGGAATGAAAGTGAGGAAAGCATGAAGAATATTATTATCTTGCAGCGATATTTTTGTGGCTGAGCTCTTGTGATAAAAACTGCATAACTAAGAGGAAGGATAATGACTCTGATGACTCCAGTCTTTGTAGATGTGCAATGATTTAAACGTTTTAAATAGAGCTCTTTAAGCATGATTACTTATAGTCTGATAATTTAGTTCTTAGACTTTTGCATCGATTTGTTTGGAAATTTAGGGATATTTCATAGGAAATGAGGCTGGGAAAGCTAAGCGTCGTTCGTCGTACGTGGAAAAGAGTGGAATCAGCATTTTAAGACATTTTCCTTTCGAGTGGGAACGAAATAATCTTAACCGTACCATAAATTTAGCTCATGCTTTTCCACATAAATACTTTGGGCGAGACGTTCATTTGTGTATATTATTGTTGCGCCTTGTGAAGGTTAATGAAGCTGGTAACTATCTGCAAGTGGGGATACATATAATTTTCGAGAAACCTCGCCCATATATACCAACACATTGTGAAACGGAACTAAGCACTTTCTTTCCTCGCTGGTTCAACTAATATTGGAAGTTTTAAGTAGTTTCAAGACTCGATTTTCTCTAAGCACGTATTTCACTCAGTTTAATTTCACTTTTTGCGAGGGGATATCTCCCATCTTATGAAATAGATATCCGAGATATACAGAGTAGGTATGTTGGATGCAACTCTGAAAATCCTTATGCTAACGAAAAATACTTTTCTCCTCTTTCTTAAGAGTTTTAATAAATTGCTCAACTTTCTCATTGAGGAAATGCCCAGTTTTGTACATATACGAAATATGTGTACTAAATGTATAATATGAGTAGTAAGGAAAAAGAAAACTAAATTGAGTAACACAATACGTTAAGTACACCATGTGTACGCTAATATTACTAAGAACACTTGGATGAAAGAAGTAAAAGGCCATGGCCCACGGCATTATATGGGAAGCTCTTCTGAGTTATTCTCTCCTTAACCTTAATATTTCTATCGTTTTTTAAATTTTCTCTACGCTGCCTTCCCTTCCCTTCCACATTCAGTTGAGTTGCTATCGCGGGCTACCGTCCCAGCTGAAAACAACTGCCAGTCTTATGCACTTTCCGTCTCTACTTCCGACACTAAGATAACCGGAATTAGAGTCTGCTGCGAAAAAGTAAAAAAAAACTTTCAGGAAGGTATTATACGTACCAGTTCATTCTCAAACGGTAATCTATTACTAAAATGTCCTTTGGAGTATTAAATGGCTGGAGAGAAGGAATGGACGGAAGATAAAGAATACGGACAAGATTCACGAGATATATATCTCCTTCTTTTCAGATATTTAATGCCATTTTGGTTTTTGGCAGAGGTCATATTGTGCTTAATGGCGATAACTTTTTGCTACACGTGGGACCCTCAGAGTTAAGTTTAACCTACATGGTCTTCGAGCGGCACATACTCTTTTTAGTTGTTGAAAGTGAGTTGAGCTTGTTCATGCGTTGTATAATGCGATTTTTAGAGTTGCGTACATATGGACGTGTTGTAGGTACCTCTAGTCGTAAGTTCCTATTTATTACATTTACTTCCAGCGGTTTCCAAATTATCAACTAATAACTCTTTCCGTAAATCGAGGAAGAAAGCCACACTGAAAGAGGAAGACAGAATATCTGAGCATGGACTACGCAGAACATCAGTATTAAGTTGATAACAATACGGTGTCCATGTCGGAAAAGATCAGATGCGTAACACACGCTGAATTACATATTGTCAAAGTTTTATTTTGAAGTCAATATCTTGCTTTAGGTATTCCTCCTCGGACGGTTATAAGGCTGGCGAAATCAGCATCATGATTCAGCTTGGACGTTGGACGTTGCCTGCTATGCCAAACCGCAACGAGAAGTATGGTCGTGGAAAATAATATGATAGGATTCCAGGATGGATGGTACCACCGGTGTGCGGTGATGAATTCTATTCTGAAATTCATTACAGCTCTCGTAGAGCCGTGCAACAGTTGCCGACAACAAAACGACATGAATTACTTAGAGAACACATTTTGTGGAATACAAGTAAAAGTATTTGTATTCCAGAAGCAATTTTAGGCTTTTCAGTTCGGTCTGTTGGCTTATCAATCAAAGGCACGAGCTATTTCTGGCATGTCATTGGAAGGAAGCAGGGTTCCTGCTCGAGAGAAAATTCTCCAGTTTTTCAATCTGAAACATGACTGACAACATCGTCAGAAAATTCACTATATATTGGAAAATATTCAACCAAAACGCATGCCATTTCTTGATACGACTTTGTTTGCACAGCAGAAGCTTTGTCTCGTCTCCTGATCCTAGCTGTCATTATTGCCTCAGATGTGGCCACATACTTACAATTTTCGGTGGTGACATGAACTTTCACTACTACTACTACTACTACTACTACACAGTAGAGAGGCCTTGGATTTCACTCCAATCGCAGGCATGATTTTGCATACAGCTGTCAACAAAATGAATATTGAAGGAAGCTAGTGCAAAATATTCATAGAAGCACACTTCAGGAGACACGGCTTTGTTTGAAGTGCCACCACCACTTGTACCGCCGGTATGCTACCATCAACAAATTGGTATTCAGTTTCAGGTTACCAATGTAATATATTCAACAAGAAAGAACACGTTTCATCGCACATTATCCTTGAATTGCTGAACCATGAAAAATCAAAACCGTAAGAATTTTTGTACCATATGCATGGAGGGGGTAACCATGCATGGTTCGGATTGTGAATAACAGTTTGAAACTTAATTGGATAGAATGGATATGCCTCAGAGGCAGGAAAATTGCAATTCTCCTTACGACAGATTTGTGTTGTCAACTTGTAATTCCCATTTCTAATAAGAAATGTTAAGTTTAATGCCCAATGTTTTACGAAGGTCAAGTACAAATATTTCAACAACACAGCATAATAATCAATTCATTCCATGATAGGTTTTAGTCATAATGGTCACAATGTTAGTCATTTTCCAAGCACATCGAATTATCCACCATTGTTGTTAGGTTCTGTGAGTATAGTGTTGTTACTTACCCATATATCTTTTAAATATAGGATTTATCCATCCTTTCATCTGATTTGACGTAATCGGCGGCTGTTGCGGCGCAGTGCACTTACCCGTAGTGGCTTTATCCTTCGTTAGTAACTTAGAAGTTTCCGATTTAGAAAAACTGTCATTGTCAACATCTGTGCTCTCCCTCGGCATTTGTGCAAATGGTGTTATTTCCGTATTTTGTTTTTACATTTGCGTGTAAGAATATGCTTCGAATTTGAAAGTATACATGTTTGTCAGTCAAGTCGCCAAGCAAAACACCCTTGTACAAAACATAATGCACCTTTCGTCGTTATTTGAATTGCATCATTTTACAAGTGCCCCATGTGTAAGTTATTGTACTAAACCCAAATCTCGCCTTTTACACGCTTGTATTGTGCAGCAAGTGTAAGCGGTTATGGTAAGCTTGATAAATAATGAAACAAACAATACCACACGTCTCTCCTGCTTGTTTGTTTCCAAGTAGAGAGTAGAGATTAAAAAATTTCTTTTGGTCGCATGCACACACTTTCAACATTAACCATATCCATAAATAGCAGAGCAGAAGAGGTACATTGAGCGCCTAGAGCCCATAAGCATTATCAATACATTACGTACGAATAAATCAAAGTGGGCTGACAAGAACTTTACAAGTCTAATGCAGTGAAAGTGGAAAACTACGTTTTAAGAGAGTGCGGTGAAAGTTAAAATCATCATTTATAAAAATTCATGAGAATATTCAATACTGGGAAGATCACAAATATATCTTCGAATTGGCATTTTTACAACTTAACAGCATACAGCGCAGGACTTCCTCTCTCTCTCTAAAAATTAATAGTTTATTCATTCTTTCCGTGTGCTGTGTTGTTGTATACTGCTCATATTGCATTACAATCCATAGGCAATTTCATAATATTTGTATATTTACGATACATAATGCACAATTCCTTCCGTGCTGTTTATATATGAGAATGGAAATGCACAGAGGTCCTGTATAAAAGAAATGAAATACGAATTGCAGGGAAATCAAAGCAATGAAAAATGTGCATGATGCGTATATAGTCACTCAGGCGTACTTGATTCATAAACTGGAACATATCATAATATGTAATATGAAAATATACTTATATGTGCCTTTCTCCAGTAATCTTCAGGTTTTTGGTCGAGAGAAACGTGTTACAGTTACAATTGTTTACTTAAACTGGGAAGAGAGTACATATCCGTGAAATGAAACCACGCTCACAGTTGAAATACAAAATAGCATGCATGCATATACTAACCTGACTGACACGAAACAACAAAGAGAAAGATAAATATCCATAAAGTAAATAAACGAGTCTTGGAGGAGTCATCCAAAAAGATGAACTCACTCACACCATGCATAGGCTCATATCCTCCTCCGCCAACATTTCTCTCCGTAATAAAACCTGCCTGCCTGCCTGCCTGTTACCTACATTTTCCTAGCTTCATAGATAAACATGTAGTATGCATTATGGTATAAAGAAGACATAAAAATGTGTGACTGACGACAAATATTTTGTGCCAACCGAGCAATGTGGCATGCAACATTGAATATGTGCCAGAAATAAGAGAAAATATAAAACCTTAGAGCACTTTCATAACGCACACTATTCACCCATTTATTCCTTCTCTTCTCACTATGGCTGCTGGCTCTTTGGATTCTCTCTCCGAAATTGATAATCCTTCAGGCTTCAGTTTTTCGTACAGAGAGAGCCAGCGTACAGCAGCAGCAGTCCAAAAAAAAAAAACTGAAAGCTTTGTATCATAAAATGATGGACTGTTGATAACACTAACACCCGCATCGCATCCGGGAAATTGCTGTGAATCTGTAGATCACTTTTTTCTCAGTAAAACTGGATCCAACCATCCACAGAATACGACTGAGGCTCTTTTTTTTACGAACTATATGTATTTAATATGTATATCTAACTAAAGGGAAAGCATTTTTATAGGATTTTCGGTTTTCGCCAAAAACTCTCTTTCTGATCTGTCGTCAGCATTTGGAGCAATTTGTATAAATACATATAATCTGCATCCACTCATGAATTGCGCTTTGCTTGCGCTATATATGCACAAAATTCCCTGGAAGACACAAAACAATAAAAAGTCGTGCTTCTTCCTTGAGGGTGTATTGTATGTATACATACATAGTATGAAAGGAAAGCAAGCACAACATGGACGCGAAACGGAACCGATTTACTCTGCTACTTAATATCAATTTGTATTCGTATCAAGAGCGATCTAAAATATCGGGGTGTAATCTTCCAATTTCATCTTGCATTTTAACTGGAGTCCCCAAAGTCCCCACAGACAGTGTGCCCTTATGTAGCACAGACATGCATATGGCTTCAAAAAGTGTTGCTGCTGGAGTTACACTGGGCAAAAAATGTTAATGTCGAGCAATAAAGCGTAAGCAAAACAAGTTAAAAGGCAATATTTAAATGTTTCTGTGGAAAGCAAAGCTTCCTCCGCTCACACTCCCTCCGCCTCCCTCCAAATATATGGTCCCCTTTATTCCACTCTGATATTTATATGCAAAATCGGAAGAAAGGCAGCAGCAGTAGTTCTTGTCCCGATTCAAATTTCAACACCACACGTCTCCTCTCCTCTCCAAGGATAACATGGATGCGGATATGTGCAATCGACAATTATTATGCAAATATCCTCCTGGCCACCACCACCACCTTATATCCTCCATAATATCAAAAAGCCTCGACGACTCCATTGCACATTTCCCTCCACACCCGCACCCTCCACCTCCACGTGTACTTAAAATTGCAAAATTGGTTTTTTAAAAGGAACACTGGAAATAACTCCAGTGACGTTTTGAGGATCAAAGTGGAACAAGAAGAACTTGAAACTTTTCTCCAGCCCTCCATTACATAATATTGTATTCTTGTCCAGTAAGAACGTCTGGAGTGCAGCTCACAAAAGTGCATGCATTCATGCATGCATGCATATTGACAGTTGTAAATGCAGCTGCTTTTTTGGCCTTTTTTTCTATTTTATGGTCACTCGTCCGTCCGTCCGTCCGCCCCCTCCCGACCGAACAAGTGTTTTGCATAAAACAAGAAAGTACGCACGCACGCTTTTCCTTTCGTTGACTGTTGAAAAACGTCGTCAAGTCTAAACGTTACAGTCATCCATGATCCGACCGAGACCCGGCCAATCATCATTCATCACGAGACAAGACAAGAAGACAAGCGTTTTATAAATGTTCGATTGAAAAATGAAACGGACTGACTGACTGACTGTGATGAGGTGATGACCGTATAAATAAGTAATTACAAAAGTCCACAAGTTTATTGCTCATTCATCCCCATTTTTTTGTAGACGCTGTGGGTGAATGACCCCGAAATTATTACATACATAGGTCGAGCAGCAAGTGCAGGTCGTTCGTTCATCGTTCTCCCATTTCAGTCAGATCACCATCAACCATCACATCACACTATGTTTTATATGTGATTTGCATTTTTGTGCACAACAGTTTTATGCATGGCTTGCAGTGTGAATGTGAGTGAGTGAAGTCGTCGTGCAGGCAGTGAATGTGGCTTACTTACAATTACAATAATACAATAATTCTGGCTGGGTCATTCGATATTTTCGGTTTTGCTGGCAAAAAAATATACCTACCTATCCTACCACCACCATCTTTATTGCTAACAAACAGTCGAGTCCAGAGTCCAGTCCAGTTGGCATTGGAAGTGATGCGGTGCGCTGATGTTGTGATGCAACGTTAAAGTGTTAAAGTAAATCTCTATAGTTTGATTAAAAAGAGTGTGGTGGTACTAGAGTGGGAGTAGTGGTGTGGTGATCCTCAATCTTTGGAATTTAGCACGTACGAATTTACTACGTTGCTTGCTGTAACGTCGTCCCTTTTGCTTGCATCTTGTCTTGTCTTTCATCTTTTTTGTCTGATTGATCTGATGCAGCTTTATTCCACGCAGTGCAGTGCGGCGGCGGACCCTACTCGTTTCCTTGTTTCCTCCTCTCTCTCTCTCTCTCTTCTTCATTTTAGTCATTTTGAGCCGATATTTGAGCCGGTGTGTTAATTACGTATCGTTAGTCATTTTAGTGGACTTTCTTGGTAGTTTACTATATTCCGCCGTGGCCCGTGGTGTCCTCTTCCTTCTTGGTGGCAGCTGCTGAAGAGTTGGAGTAGTTGGAGTTTGGGGTTAACACTTCTTCGTGACAGAGTAAGTTTTGGAGTTAATTAATTGGGTTGAAGGTGTGGTAGGTTTAGAGAGATGATGTTTTTTTATTTATTTGTTTAATTATAATGTGTTGTATGGTGGTAATGGTAAGATTTGATTGAAAGTAGTTTTTTTTATTTTATTTGGGTTTGACAGTCTATATTACTATACACTGACCACTTTCGTCGGAAGTTTAATTAAGAAAATGGGCGATTCTCCAGCGAAGAAAGTAAGGGGGGCTATGACTCCGTATGCGTGCTTCACAAAGCATTTCTGTAATCAGGTGTTTATACCAGGTGGTCAGAAGAATTTGGCTGAGATCTCGAAGATGGCTTCGGAAAGATGGAAGGTAAAATTATATAATAAAAATAATAATAATAAGGATTTACTATTATGGAATAATAAATTAACCGTCACGGTGTTCATGTTCATCTTTCAAGTGTTGGGGTTTTAGTAACGGTGCCATTTTTATTAATCAATTTATAGGGTATGTCGGATGAAGAAAAGAAGCCTTACAAAGGGTTAGCGGAAGCGGATAAGGCGAGGTATGATCATCAAATGGCCCAACTACCCGCTGGATCAGCTATACATTCTAGGAAGAGTAAGGGCCTTAAGCGATTGGCAACTAAGAAAGTGAAAGATCCAAATGCTCCTAAACGAGCAACGACGGCCTTCTTCTACTTTGCTATGGAAGAGAGGCCTAAGCTTCGGGCGGCAAATCCTGACGTCAAGGTCACAGAAATATCTAGGGAACTTGGAAAGATGTGGGGCACGATGGACGATGAAGCAAAGTTGAAGTTTCAAACGATGGCTGAAAAAGATCGTCAACGGTATCAGGCCGTAAGTCGTATTAATTTGTCGTAGTTAGTCGTTCGAAACCAATATGGGTAGGCAGTAGGCACCACGGAATTAATTTAAAAACGTAAGTATGATCATTTAAAAGCTGTAATTTTTTATTTATTCTAGGAGATGGCTATGTACGAAGCTAATCTGCAGAATGAAGGAAATCGAGAACGAAGTAGTCTCTGAAGAAGATTAGCCTTTCCAGTAAAAATCGCACCGGCTGTCAGCTGTATTTCGACTTTTGAAGTTATCAATTAATTCATGTTTTAACTGTCACAAACAAATCTTTGGCTCGTTTCAATTTTTAAAAATTTGGTTTAGTATTAAATCTTTTTTACTTGTGTGTGTTGTATGGTATGAATGTAATGTAATTGGGTGATTTACAACGGAGTAATAAAGAGTTTATCCCCATATATTTCCCAATTCAATCTTGTAATTGTTAAGATGATTTTGGTAGAGTATTTTAAAGCATCTTTAATTAGCTGTTAGTTATGCAATATATTTACTCTATTTGAAAGAAAAACTTACCTGTTTATTGACAGTGAAATGTAAAGTGTCTGCCGATTGGTTTCGCGTTTTAGGAGACACATTTTGGTTATTTAAACAGGAATAAGAAATCTTTGCACTAGGTATAGGCACACCGCTTTCTAAGTTAATACGACTGTCTTGTTCAATGTTTTCTTTACTTCCTAACGAAAACACTCTCCAGAATTTTATATTATCCCACAAGCACAATAACAGAACCATTGTTAAAGTAAGCATAAAATACAAATTGTGCCAGGCCAGTCGGGGAATGTAGTACCCTATGGGAAACCGGTTGTATGGTTATCTCTTATTTTCAGGAAATATATTGCTTCTAAAGACATGTTTACAAAAAAGCCTACATATATAAATCGAAGTGCAGCCACGCCACCAAAAAGCGTTAGATTAATTCTTTGATCTTGGTCCGTTGTAATTCACAAAGCACTTGCTTCCATTTAAAATTATTTCGCGATATGAAAAACATCGCTTTTCGTATGCGTTTCCCCGTAGCGTACATGTTACAACTTCCAAAGTCTGAGACAAACTGTGCCCTTCTACCGTATTGCATTGCAATATTATTATATTTTTAACAGTCGTATGGGATATGTGAAAAATAGGGTGTTGTAGAGTAGAGTAGGCCAAAAAAAAGCAAGGGCGAAAGAGAAAGTAAGAAGGCAGCCAACAGGAAAGAAAGAATAAAACCGGAAAATTATATACCTAGCACGACCAGAATGTACGAAAAGTACTCTTGAGCCCTGGCGCTTTTCATAATATGCTTATCATTATTATTATTAATATAACTTCACATTATATATCCATAATTTTATGCAAAAAGTAGAGGGGTTTCGGAAACTCAGATTTACTATGAAAACAAAGTGTGTGGAACAGGAGTGCCGCTGCCGAAGTACGAGCATTGCCAGCATAGTATTCACATTGGGATCCGATGATAATGTATGATATGATATGATATGATATGTTATGACTAGGATACGATATGAGAGTGTCAAGATTCTGTACATACGACTGGAAACATACAATTCGCTGTGTGAATGTAAAATACGCTTGTAAAAACCTTGCGAAAACAAGCATTTCGTCGTTTTTCCACGAGGGACTTTATATCTGGCTCAGGCACAACAACTGGTTTAACAACACAAGTTGGAATAGAACAGACCGACCGACTTCTTCTTAGCTTTCCAAATAACGAAATTCGCAAGTTTCGTTCACATGATAGACGAGAAAAAGTTCGTATTATATGAGATCCAGATCCAGTAACATTTCATAACTTTTAAAATAAGCACGCGTATCTTCCTTCAATATCATTTCATTCACGTTTCACTAGTGCCATGCTGTGGAAAAGTAGATACAACTGTACTTTCTTTATTATTACTGGTGGATCTTTCTGTCCATTTTCTTTGCTCTTTGTTCCCATCTTGTCCGATTTTTCTCATTTATATATGCTTTGTTAATTATGAAAGTGTAACGTACCTGGTCTCATGGTTTGGTCAAAGTTTGCATGGTATGTTATAGTAGGCAAGGAAGTAATATACCTATATACATGCAAAGCTCTAGAGTTAGAGTTAGAGAATATTTCTGTTATTTGTATACTTTTAATCCGAACGTCATAAAGTTTTGAGATGTGGATGTGGAACAGTTTCCACGACATGCCTGTGAGTAGTAGTAGGGCCATTTTAACTTGTTTATCTGGAGAAAGAAAGCAGCAACGAAAACAACGTGACAAATTGTGGCCTTTCCCTTTTCGCATCGTGTGTGCATGTAGTAAAAAAAGTTAGGTTTATGTGGTCTCCACGTCGTGTGTGTAGCCATACACTAACTAATGCATAATATATATACATATTATAGCAGTATAGCTCAAACCACAAAAAAAGAAAAGGAAAAGAAGGACGAAGATTATCAATCTAAATAAGAACTTATTCTTCTGCATCAATGTATCTGATACTTATATATAACATCAATGTGATGTAATGAAATGAGGTAATCTAGACTTTTTCCCATGAACATTATCAACTTACACACTGCACTCTACCATATTTCATGTCCTTCCACGGAGAAAGTTTTTATTGAAAAATATGAAGACGTAGAGGTTAAACTTTTGTTTCTAAGCACGCATATAGTAATACTATGTACCCATAAATCTAAGCATGCACGCAGTTGCATCATTTAAGGAAAGATAACCTGGTTTTTCTGCCGAGAACACCAAGCAGACAAACTGTTGGCAGACATATACATAGATAATCGAATGTATGTATACAATATTAATATACATACCTATACCGTTACAATACAATACAATGTAATGTAACACAATATCCAACACGATCTCTTATTTTTACGTCGCCCTTGCATTCGTGGACGCACTTGAACCTTTCTCTGCCAACTGAATACTGTAGTGTAGATACAAATTGGTATCTAAAAATAATTAGCCTAAGTATACTGAACTGAAGAACGAGAGAAAGCTACAAAGATTTTATAGGGTATTGAAGAATAATAACTTACCAGTATGGACCACCATAGAAGTAGCCTGCCAGCTCCGGGAATCCGTTTTTCCCATCGTTCAATTCTTTCTCGTTGCTTCACACTTCTGCTTTCTTCTGCTTCCTCTTCCCCTTTCTTTGGGATCTCATCTTCTGTTTCTGTTCCCGGACTTGGGGTCGTTGTGGGTGGATTGAAGCTCTCAAACGAATCCGTATGCATAATTCCGGTTGTTTACAGAGTGTAACGAAACGCCTAATCCTAGCTGAGCTGTTAGACTTTCGTACAATTAGTGCTGTGCAAACGCTATTCAACGAACTTCAAGAAATGTGCTGAATGTAATCAGTCGGACCACAAATATTTTCATTAAATTGGCCTGACAGAATTTAAGTGGAAAGTGTCACCATTCATTCATTGATCATGTTCTTCATCTGGCTAACTTTCTATGCACGTATGTTACCGTTACCGTACTTGCCTTGTTCTAATCCTTTTCGCGAGTATAACTTCTTGGAAGTCATCGTCATTCTGCATAGTTTCTTCGCTATCTGCATTTCATATTATGCCAGAAACATTGTCATCCAAAGTCATGATATGATACCTGGAAAAGCAAGTTGTCAAATTAGTACGTGACCCTTTAACCTTAAAGTTCTGTAATATATAATCCACCCACACAGTAGTAGTAGCCATATTTATGAAAAGATTTTATCCTACAAACTCACGTTACAGCGATATGAGTAATTTCATTCGTGGTTTTATCAAGAAACGACGATATTAAACAACTTTAAAGGCATTTTCATTACAACGACCGGCTGTACTCCCACAGTCATGGGCTCACTCACTTGCACATTTACAGTTTTCATTACTGAGGTTCACAACAAAGAACAAAAGCGTATCCGTTTATGCTCCCATTACTGATGCCTAGAGCACACATCATATAATCGTCAGTACTCTCCTCTCCATAACACGTATTATCCTCCTCACTCTTCATCATATCAGTATTCGCGCGATCTGGAACGCTTTCGCTCTCCGGCCACAAAACAAAGAATATAAAGTTCTCACCGGCCCTATTGTAACGTACTATTTCGCGAACAAAGAGTCTAAAGTGTGAACAAAGGGAGCACCGTTGTGGTGTGCTCACAGCTCTCCTTTTTACCGCTGTGCGGATGAGCTCCGCTCATTTCTCTATTATTACAGTGTGCATGCTTGTTTCATTTTCTTTTCTTACCTCATCTATCCACCCGTGTTTCTGAGAAATCATTAAAGTTTTCAGTACAACCAGTTTCAACAGAAAGTTTCCGTGTGCATCAAAGCCTTTCCCATAATGTAGTGTGGTAAACTTTATTCTTTTGTTTTCGCATTCATTCTTTCCTCCTTCAATCTCTCACTTTCATCACAACTTTTCCTTAAATTCTCATCCCCCACCACGATGGGGCAATAAACAATAAAGCAACAATACTAGTCATTATGCATAATTATCACCTTCTGTATATTTGACACTGAGTGAGAGAAACAACCGTTTTGTGGGTACTACAAAGCAGGCTATTACGTGACAGCATTCTTCCTCTCAAATTACTGTCGAGGGATTGAGAATTGAATTAATGCAAGGAGACAGAAAAATAAATAGTATAAAACATTGGTTAATTTATTATTCAGGTGCATTTAAGAGAATCAGGCAGTACGCTATTATGTAAAAGAACAATTCGTGTGGTTTTAACGTAAACGAGCAAATTGCGTCTATGCGTTGCTCTTTTGAACTCGGATATCATCATTGTGAAGCAGGTAATGAGCGTACTCGAACAAATTAAAAATAGGGGGACATAGCTTTCTTCTTTTCTTCAAGAACAGCCTGTTTTCCCTTCATAGCACAGACACAACACATGCACCACCATCAGTTAACAGGACAATTTTGAGAATTACAGTTCCCTTCTTTACACTACCGACGCTACGCTATATATATGACATGACATAAGCAACCCTTTCAGGAGCACTCCTTATGATCTGGCTGGATCACAAATCTCCTCAAAACGCCATCATAGTGCATTCCCCGCACCGCAGATGGCTTTTTCTTGTAGGATTACACACTTTACTAGACAATGAATGCTTTCAAGGATTTTGCCTTGAGCTACCCTAATCCAATGTAATGTAATGAAACTTATGAAAGTGTAACAATATCCCTATCTTTAATAATAACTTATCGTTAGCTTGCACCTAAGCACATGGAAGGGGAGTCTCTAAGTCTTTGTAGCACAACCACAGAATGCACTTCACCGCGAATAGTAATCATGAGAGAAAGAGATTGTCCTGTGCTCTCACGTCTATTCCTCCACAACACAAACACCCACACCCTTTTGGGTTTTATTTCTCAAAGTAAAAACCTTTGGATACTTGAGAAAAAGCAAAAAGTTTGGATGCAATGTAATGGTATTTGAGATGATGCGATGATCTGAATGAAGTCGTGAGTCTCGTCTGACTCGACTACGAAGAGTGAAAGGTGTTACACTTAGATAGTGTAGCACGTACTGGAAGAGTGCAACAAAAACAAAAGATTTTTTGGCAGTCTGCTTAACCTGAATAGAATCACTTTTCATATATATGTTTCTCTTACTCTTCCATAAAGGAAGGAAAACATGGTTCATCCTGTTGTTGCTAGATCGAGATCCACCACTACCACCGGCTAAAATTGTCTGCTCGGCTGGACGCTTCCTCTGCTTCGTTGTGTACTATGATGTGATCCGAGTGTTTAAAAGGGAAAACGCGGAGTGATCTTTATCCTTGTGGAATAACAATATTAACGTTGCAAACATGATACACTATATATGGCACTGTATCATAATGATGAGAGAGAATGGGAGGGGGACAGTAAAGCTTTCACTACGAACAAGAATATCCACATGGAGTACAAAGTGAAGAAGCAATATCCATAATAATTAACGTTACGAAACTGCAATATTATGCGTAGTTGTATACGATATGACGCTGTGCACACCAACTGATCCACCTCGAGGGGAATACCATATTGCTCTAATGCAAGGCTATAGTACATCGAGTATAAAAGGGGAATAGAGTGATTAAATATTTGATCCTTTAATCTCCCCCGACAGTAAGTAATGTTTACTCGTGTATTCCTCTTCTAAAACATGGCTTCCTATCGGGATCGCAGGCAAAACACGATAAATTTCGCTGAAATAGAAGAAAGGTTAAAAAATCTTAGAAATGGCAGCTTATACCACGCACGGCAGTAACTCGGTCAGTGACTAAAATCTAACTGCGATCATCAACATCTTCCTCGTCTACCTCTCATTCAGACGAGAATTATGGCCGGGGTTCTGGTTGAAGCAGTTTGCGAAGAATTTCGGATCCTACCACATCTATTTAGTATGGGCTATCCATTTACTGTTACAAACAACGGAAGAGAACCCTTTATTACACAATTTTCTTTTTAAAACTGGGATAAGAATCTTGTGTACGAGTATATGTATGAACAACAAGGAATACCGAACGGAAAATAATGTCACGTCAGGCGCGATAAAAGGCTAAAGTACGCTTCTCCTACATAACGTAAGGCAGTGAGTCTTCCGAGTTTGAGTCTATCAAGAGTCAGAGTTGTGAAGCAGGGTTTTTGGTGGAGAATGAAGCTGGTTTACTCCATTTTTGCCACAAAAGGTCAAATTTCAAATAATGCCATAGCCCTAGCCTTACCCAAACTCTACACAATAATATAACAGTGCATGCCGATTTCTGATTTGTTCTTTAGTTTAGACGCAGTATAGCTCAACTATCCGTTTTGAGTGTTTGTTTATGTACTGTTAATGTGTTTAGCGAGATTTACGATAACTTTACAAGGAGGATATTATTTCCCATTTAACCCTAGGCGATGCTGTTGACCACTTCTACTGGTTAAAACTGGAAAACCCTCATCTGCATCCGTTTTAGCCCACCCAACCAGCATAAGAACTCCAAACACCCATCCCATCTTCAAGAAATGGAAACCAATGTTCTTGCATACAAATCAACATCAGCTTGATTCCATCCAGGTCATATCTTTCCTGGGACGGAGTTCATATACTTATATACGTATATGTACGTAGACAATGGCTAAAGTACTCACCTCACCTCGTGCCTTTCCATCCATATATCCCTGTACTATTCCAGTGGAAAGACTGACACATACACGCTTTTATAGTTACTGAATTCCCACAACCTGTTTCATTATTCATCCTCATCTGACCTCCATTTAGTCCTTTAATAATAATAAACAAAAGATCTACGTGCGAAGGATATATTAGAGTTGAACCAGAAAACCCTTTTTATATATTAGCTTAACACCCCAAAAGCGTCACTATCGTTCACCATTTGGCAGGCGAAAAGTGTTACATTGTAAAAACGTGAAGGGAGGAAGATATGCATGTGTCAGTGAAATGGTATATAGATGTGTAATTCACGCCTTATATTCCGCATCTGCATTATTCTGTCTCTAACCTGCTGGAGTCTCTCCACAAGGCAGAGTCAATCCAATATGCCACTACTACGATGTGCAGCCCATGCTTCACAATCAAGTCAAAAAACCGCACACGTAACGGAAGAAAATGGGCTTTCAGGTGATGGAAAATAACTGCGTACAAACCATATATATTCCATATTACTTATGGTAGTATGAGCACAACACAAATCCGAAAACCGAGGCGAGATGAGAGTGAGTCAAGAGAGAAAAAGTCGGAAGGAGAAAAGTTATAAAAATTTCTGACCTCTCATCTCCACCGCAGATATTTTTTTAAAGCCTTTTCTTCCTCTTCTTGCTGCATCTCCCTCAGTGAAAGTATAATATTATTGCTCATGCCAGACTTTTTAAAATGAAGGTAGTAAACAATGCTGCATTTCTCCTTCAGAGTCACCAGTACTTCCTTTCTTGAAGTGAACCGGGTCATAAGTTGATGCGGTAATATGCCATGTAATTTCATGAGGGTATAAAAGTGGACACGACTGGTCTCGTATTTCGGTTGCGTTGCGGCTGTTGCTTTTTCATCCTCCACTCAAAATTATATAAGTATTGTGGTAGGGAAAAGCAGTAACTATCTACTTAAGTTAGACTTTTCTCTCTGCAGTTATAAATGCCTGAGTGTATCCTCGAAGCAGCGGTCCACGGTTTTCAGGTCATGCATTTATTACCATGTGGTGTATCCAATAAGTATGCCGTTTAGTAGTTATACTGCGGTTAAAAGTCATAATAAGCTTGGAAGCAGGGGAAGCAGGAAGGGGAATAGTGGAGAGAAACCTGGAACCAAGTCGACCCAGTCATGAGCTCGTGACAGGTGACAAATAGAATAGAAGTGTAGAGAAGTGACCATGTATGTAGACACAGAAGCATTCTGCCTTCTCTCCCCGAGGCTTGTCACATATTTGTGGGTCACATTGGATGATATCTCTTGCCGGTGGCGAAAATGAATGGTTTTCTAAATTAGATGGGGTTTCGGGCTAGCCTTTTATATCAAAATGAGTGGTGTGGCGAAGAAATAAAGGCGAGGTGCAATGCAGTAAAAGTTTTACAAAACAGTGATTGGAGGTATGTTGCGAGATACATAGGATTGTTGTAAATATTTTTACAACTGCGAGAACAAAGTGTTTACGTGTAATGCCACTAGAATTGGAAATAAGGGGAAATCGGGGAAAGTGGTACTGCAGCTTCTTTCCTGGCTTTCACCGTTGGTTGGTGTACACATCATGAAGCAAAAGGTGAATTTCTCGAGACTTGCACTGCACTGGTGTTATAGTGCCGTTCGGGGTACCAGTACCTAAAATGATATGAAATCACCCGGTTTTATTGTCTCAAAGTTTGTATTCTATTCTACCATTTGCATTTGGTTACCTAAATACAATAATGTTAACATAATCTTCAAAATCAAGGATCACAATATTTTTAGGCGATTGTTATATGAGCGGACAGCATAAGTGTCTCCATTTATCCTAAAATGCATATTTTTGACGTGGCTTTCTCAAAGTTTAATAATTAATCCGTACTACTCTTTGTATTGTTTCCTCACATATCGCTAAGTCTAACGTTTAAATATTTACAAATATTTGCATGCATTTGCTGTTTGTAGGGACACGCTAAGCTAATATAGAGAGACAATTTATACAGTGTTTCCGGAATCAGGTCAGTTGGTCACCGGGCTGTGCAGCGCATTGCATGCATGGCAAAAATGGAATTGTTCATACTTGGTGACCAGTAAGTACAATTTGTCATCATTGCATTGTCACATCAAAATATTATTTTGGTTGATAGCAATCATCCGTATCCAAATCCACAACACGATACGATCGCAAAATATATTTACAACCGGTCACAACTAGCTGAATGAACATAATGATTTGAATAGAAGCAATTTCGTTATGCATGCATGAGCATCCTATCATGTCTAGTTGAACACATTTTTGTACGGCTAATTACTATTTTGTTTGATATACAACAGCGCAGCGGGGGAAATAAACCTAATATACCTTTTGATGGGATTTAATACACCACTTAACGTAATTGAGCGATTGTGGCATTCCAGAAGTCAGGAGTGTTTTCCCCATATTATATTTGTCAAGTTGTGAGTGAGCAAAACTACAGTGTCTCGTTTGCAGTCATACTTGTTTCATACAGTTGCTATTTCGTTTTATTTGAAATCAAGTATGAAGTATTTCGCTCTATGCACATTCTGGCTGACAATAGTACATTGTCGACTTTCGGTTTCTGCAAGAGAATTGGAAGATCACCGAGTATATGTGATCCAGAGTGCTCAAGACCGAACGGTATAGTGTATAACAGCCAAATTTGACGGGAATATATTTTCTCAGTTAAACTACAGCTTAAAATTGTAACTAACAAAATGCAATTAAACTAAATTAATTAAACTAAACCGTATATAGTACCTCAAAGCATTGAACAATGGCGAAATATGTGACAGAAGAGGACAAGTTGTGACATCAAGAAACCTTGACCAATATTCGGGAGCTTATAGATGGATACACAGGGCAATGTTAAACGGTACAGGAGAGAAAATTTGATTATAGAAATGGAAAATCTTGATCCTTTTATGTTTATCCATATAACTATGATGAGTGCACATGTAGGAAATGCTCATTTGGACGTTGACAGCCACGATTTCAAAATTAATGAAGTAACAATGCAAAACACCCCACCAAATTGCTACAGTGCATTTGCGGAGTATGAACTGGCATACGTGAACGGAAATGCATATCGGATAAAAAATTTCCATAATAAGAAATGCCTAACTGCAAATGGGTATGTATGATTTCACTTGCGTTTCGAATCGAAATATTGACTTTTGACTTGTCCCAGTAAACTTTTTACGGCAATTTATGAATGTATTTTGTGATAACCTGATAACCATAGGATGGGGAAAAAGGTTACATGGGAAGTTTGTCAAGGCCTCTGGCGCAACACGGAAAACCAATTTTGGAACTTTATTGATGTGGAAAGGGAAAATCTTAACGGAATTGAATAAAAAGCAAAATTCAGAGAGATGTGTGATGTGTGTATTATTAATTCATCATATCCATATCATACAGTAGCAATGTAATGCATATGCGTGTCTATTCTATCTGGTAATACTACCGCCTTCAGTTTGACACGGTGTCCATATAAGTTTTCAGTGTCTCTCTACGTACTACTACATGTATTTGATTGAATGCATGCTGTATCTTACAACCAAGTCTGCATATATTTTGTTTATAGCAAACCATGGGAAAGGTGATGGGTGATGGAATGAAGGACTTAAATCCTGTATAATTAAGTCCTATCAATTAGATTGGTTGTGTATTACGTAAATGTAACAGCAGTGATTAAGGATGCAGTAAATACCAAAGAACAAGGAACAGAAACGAAGCAGTTCTCTCACTGTAAAAAAAATTGGTTCTTGTTCTTCTTACCCGTACAGAGTCGTGTCTAGGATTGCAAACAAATACGGGATTCTACGACAAAGAGTAGTAAGTATCCCTTATCTTACCAGCGCAGCATTTTGTCATATAAGTATCTGAACAAGATCTGGACAAACCGTATGGTATTTTAATTCCCGTAGTTACTCCAGTTCTCTAAGTACATTTTAGTTATTGTACGAGCCAGTGATGATATAGATGATTGGTTGATGAAGGCTTATTATGCTTGGATTGCATATGACACATCGAGCAATTATTAATGATACGGGACATTAGAATTGTCCGATAGGCGAAAGGTTTTGTAAACTTCTAACCATCGATAACACCATACCATCAAAATTAGCAAAACATGAGCGAAGAAAGTGAACCGGATCCACCCAAGATTCACAAAGTGGTCCTAACCGGAGGTGTGAATCCTCGGCTTTAAAGAGCATTTTACATCTCTTTAACCACATGCATAATATAATGAGGGCATATTTTTCAATATTTATTTATTTATTTATAGGGCCTTGTGGCGGTAAAACAACAGCACAGGCTCACTTGCGCAATTTCTTTGAAAATTTTGGCTGGAAGGTATTTCTAGTTCCGGAAGCAGCGTCAATATTTATTAGCGGAGGTATAAAATTCCATGAAATGACATACGCGCAGAAAGTAATATTCCAAGAAAAACTACTCCTAGCCACGGTAGAAATCGAAGCCATGTTTCATCGATTCGCTGAAGAATCTTCTCAGGACGTGCTCGTAGTCTTTGACAGAGGGATAATGGACATATCGTCATACATTGAGAAAGCTGATTGGCAGGATATACTCGCCAGAAATAATCTTAACGAGGGTGATTTTATAAACAACCGGTATAACCAAGTAATTCACCTGGTATCAGCGGCAATTGGCGCAGAGTCATTCTACAACATTACAGGACATCCCAGCAGAGCTGAAGACATTCAAGCAGCAACAGAGTGTGACCAACGATGTTCCCTTGCATGGATGGGCCATCCATGCTTTGAAATCGTCGACAACTCCACAGACTTCAAAGCAAAAATGGACAGACTGATCTCCAAAGTGTGTGTTCAGTTAGCTCTGAATGTTAGTGACCGGTTTGATACTGCATCGAGGAAAGTGAAATTCATTGTGAAGATGCCACTAGCCCCATTTCCCGACAACGTGGAATACAGAGACTTCACCGTGGTTTACGACTACCTCAGCACAAGCGACGAAAATGTACGTGCGCGATTGAGAAAGCGGGGATTTAACGATCAGTGGAATTACACCCATGCCATACGACATGCCGTAGACGGACAACCGGTTGAGTTGAAGACGATGCTTAGCAGCCGGGAATATACTTTAATGTTAACTCAACGGGATACAAACCACTTTAAAGTGCACATCACCCGACGCTATTTCATTATAAATGATCTATATTTCCAAATGGATATTTACGAGAAACCTTGTCACTCACGGTGTGAATCCCTCATATTGTTGGAAACGTATACGGCCATGTCGAGTGAATCTATTCGGGGGAAACTCCCTTCATTTTTGGAAATTACTGAAGAAGTAACGGGAAACCCGTGCTATAGCATGTTTAACCTAAGTCTTAACGGTGAGTGGGAAAATAATACTTTGTTCAGTTACTTGGCTTCCAGCAGAAGTTCGGATTTTACTGTGGCTGCTCCTGATAATCAGTAGGTTATCCACGTTGCAGCTAGATAATTCATCAATTAATTTTTGCACGAAGTAAATACAGATTTTTAACCTTGTGAATACTTATCATATCATAAAATTATTCGAATTCACACCGATAGTGAGTGGAAATGTTTCATTATAATACGTTTACGGGATTTGAATACCCATACCTTTAGTAAATTGCATTTTGTTTCCCAACCCCAATAGATGAGCCTTCACGCAATGCATATTATGGACTGATTTCTACGATTTCATAGATTTGAAATAAAATGATTTAAGTGTTTCTGGGTCAGGTTCATGTAAAAACTTGATGCTTTAGTTCAGTTCTTATTGATACAAAAGCAAATGACTTGCAACAAAACTATCAAAAAACATAAATCGATTAAATCCATTTCTAAATAATAAGCTATTAATTGAATGAAAATCCATAATGTACCACGACACGACATGCTAATATCAAAATAGATCGATACCAAACCAAGTTCCTCTGTAAATACGTATCTTAAAATGGTAAAAAGTAATTTATCTTGTAGATTCTACGAGTCTTGTAGCTCGAAATGATTACAAAAGCCGGCTCGCCGAAATTCGAATACACACCTACCTAGGTGTAATTAAACTCATCGATTTGATGCTTCCTCTCTTTGATCAATAGCTCCCGTGTTCCCAGTTCCCACATAACTATAGCTGGTCGAACCCAGTAACTGGACGAGTAGACCAGTTTAGTGACTATCCAAATCTTTGCAATATAATAAATTTTATTAGGAAACCCTGTTATAATAATTAATTTTACCTAAGTATTTGCACATCTTCGCAAACTAACTACACATCGCAGTTTCTCCGATTGATATAAATCAAACAAAATCATAAAAGAAACAAAACATATAAGTAGTTTAAAAAAATAAATAATTGGATTATGGCAATTCCGGGTCTTACTTTAACTACTTCAATTGGTTGGGTATTAGGGCTAATAGTTTTACGTGTACCCTGGGGTCCCCCAAATCTCCCGTCATGGTTTTCCGTTTCTCTGTTCCACAGCATACTTCTCCTCTGCACCTGGCTCTTCTTTGGAATTGACGTGGTTGTCAACTCATCGAATTCGCTTTTCATGGCAGAACCTAACTATTTGGGTCAATGGGTAGCACGTTTTGGCCTTTTATATCAGTCTGCGATGTTCCTGGTCCTTCGTTTATTCCTACTGGTAAGGGCAAAGGATCTGGCAAACTTTATGAGTCAGTTGTATCACGAACCTTTGCATGAAATCCCAACTTTTCGAAAGAGCAGGTTATGCCTGGAAGCATGTTTAACGTTCCTCGTTCACCTACTGTATTTAGTGCTAATCTCAATCGGCTTATCAAACGGCTCCAGCGTTATTGAAAGGCAGGCAGGAGTTGGCTGGATTGGACCAGTGATTGGCAAAACGGCATATCTAGTCATTTTCATAATTGTCGAAGTGATATCACAAGGAGCCTTGGAAAACTGTGTGTACAGCATAGTACTCCGATTCTCATACTATCTACACAGAATATTTGATATTTTTGCTTATGAGACAGTAACAATGCTGGAGGAATTGGGAAAGACGGGGGATAGAGTTTCACTTCTTGAAGGTGATGATGAGGGAGGAACTGGAACTAACGTAGTAGTGGTACCAGATTTGGTGTCTGAAAGTATGGGATGCAAATGCATTCGTCGCGAAATCCACAAGAGATTTCGCAAAATTCAACGTTTATTTAGTGCAGGGGATGCCCTACTATCACCGCTGTGCCTGACCATTGCCACGTCAGGAACTGTGGCTTTTATCCTGGCTGCCTCAAAAGCAACCGTCTTCTGGAACGAAAGGACAATTGCCTTTCTAGCAGTGGACATACTTAGGGTGCTACAAAGTTGCTGCTTCCTTGGGATTTTCGAAGTGGGAGAGCAAGTACACAACAAAGTACGCAAAATATTAATATAATTATTTTAATTAATCATGAATGAATGTGAATGGGAGTATGATATTATGAAGCTGGACGTAAAGTTTATATCTCTGCTCTCTCTAATTATATAATTTATATAAGATTGAAAATTGCAAGCTGAAAATCTACCAAGCCTTTGTATCAATCAGTTGGGAGAATGAACATAAGATTAAATTGGCGACGGTGATGGACCAAATTCAACATTGGAAGTGGAGACCTACAGGGGGAGGATTTTTTAATATTGATAGAAAATTGGCAAAAGGGGTAAGTACGTAAATGTTTCCAAAGTTTATTCTTATGAAAGATTTCCAGATTTTATGAGAGTAAAAGAAATTGGGTTTTTTGTGGTTTCATAGATCATGAATTTAATTCTGACATATGTCATTATATTTTTTCAACTATATCGGACCATGATTCAATGCCTTACTTATACTGGTTCTTCTGCGGCAAACAACAATGAAACTAGCACACTAACGTGATTAGTGGTATATTACTTAATTGCCCGCATTAACCTTAATCTGAATTGTTTAAAAAATTTACAAAATGTCTGTAAATTAATTAATCCTTACTAACAATAATACCAACTTAACGAATTGTTACGTGTGGTCCACATCATGGGGTGTATTTTTTATTCATATGTTTTGTACAATATATCTCACGATACGATCAGATCAATTCAATCAGTCTAATTATAATAAGAGTATATTTTAGGTGCAAGAATTAGCAGCTCAAAAAGCTCAATACGTAATTCATAAGAGATAGAGATTTATAGCTTTTTTGCACTATTATCATCTTTGGGTTCAATTGTCCGTCATCCAATTATCCGTCCAGTTATCCAATATCATGCACGCGATTAGCCACATGTCTCGCATAAAATTAAAAAACCAGAAGTTGGGTAGGTCGAATTTGTAATAATTGAGACAGTCGGCAAATTCGTCCTTGAGCCAGTCCGGCAAGAGTCGAACGTTGTGAGGACCCCAGAGTGTCAACCAGAACCCTACCATGACAAGCACAAGCACAAATGTCATATGCCACGCCATTCCCTCTACGGTTTCCAGTAAGACCGTTGCTCCTTCACTGACTGCTTTAGTGCTGCTAATAACGAGTGAAGCTTGATCTTCGTCAACATCTGTTGACGATGCACACACATCCTTGAATTCCTGGAACTGCCGTAGGGATAATCCAGATGTGAGATTGGGCTGAGATTTGTAATTTTTCTTGGAGCAATCTTGGTCTACTACGAATCTTTTCAACAGTGGACTCACATCTTTAGGTTTACGATTGTCTTGCAATAATTGTCCATGAAATTGGTGCCCGGCGGCAGGCGTCTTTTGCACTTTGCTGGAAATCGACCACCCGTCTCCGCTGCAATCTACAACGCTCATGATTTGTCTACCTGCAAATATAGGGCATTCTCATAAAACTAATAGTTTGTCAATTGTCAAGTGAGTCGTGATTGATAAACTGAAAAACTGCAATCACGCTACTGACTGGATTCACAACCTTTGTGGTCTTCGTACACAGATATTTGTAGGGAATGGACTCACTGCGCCTTGGTCAAGTACAGTACAAAATCAACCATTTATATTTAGTGTTTCGTCAGGCTCAGGATCACAAAGTTTGAATGATTTAATTTGAAAGTAATAAGTTCACAAAATCTTACCGAGACCAGTAAACCTTAGGAGTATGAGTAAATATAGCTTCTGGTAAATTAATTGTCAAATCTCGCTGTTGTGGAATTCTCCATTTTCAATTAGAACAAGTGTTGTGTTGTGAGTTGTGATAGAGATCCTAATTGCAACTGAAGTTCTCGTTTTTTTTGGGGGGGGGGGGGTCTGTGTTAGAATGTTGATGATTGCATACGGTTGAATACGGTCACAACCTAGAAAATGTTATTTGCTGACGCATTCTTTCACTTTCGAGAGTCCAGTGATCTTGGGAAGATACTATTTGACTAGTAATATATACAGCTTCTTATGCATAATACGACATGCGTCTAATCTCACAAAAATTAATGTTACTTCACTGTGTAAATTACAATGCCCCAGTGATCACCTTTGTGGTTGTCTTTTACCGTTATAATAACTAGTAATGCCAATTAAACTGCTTAATATGATTAAATACGACAAGTAAACACCAAAATCAGACACGATTTATAAAATATTTCGTTTAGCTTTAATATGTTCATGTAGGATTTAATTCAAGTGAAAGTGCAAATGTGTACCTTCTTCTATCTTACTCAAAAACTAAGCTACTTGTAATAATATTATGGAACATGTAACATTTAGTACGTAACAATACCTACGTTGATAATTCAAAATAATAAAACATCTTAAGTAAAGTACAAATTCTTTTATTGTGGTGTTAATACATCAAACTGCTTTTCGATGAGTGGCTCCGTTGTAGTCATCGATTGTTTATCGTCCTTCAACTGTTATTTCACATGAAAATATCATCATTAGCATCATATTATGAGAGAATTGCTTTATCTCGTACTTATAAAGCACTTACTGTAAGATGAAAGGTCAATTTCATCCGGGAGCTCCGTAATGTTTACGTCAAATCTGTTCTGAACTTCATTCAGGATTTTCGCATCCCCTTCATCACTGACAAATGTGATGGCCAAACCCTTGAAAACATTAACACTATTATTAGACACAACTTGCAGCAAATTCATGCAGAACAAGTAATATTGAAGATATTGAAATGCGTTCCTAAATCAGTAAGAGAGAGTTAGATGTTTGTAATCAAATAAACTCATATGTCCCTATCTGTTTATCATCATGTTAGGTAGCCGAGTTCGTTTCTAATGATCGTTATTGTATAATATGACGCGTGCGTACCTTTGTTCCAAATCTACCGGCTCTGGCCACTCGATGTAGATAAGTATCCGTGTCCTCTGGCATGTCATAGTTAAATACGATGTTGACTCTCTCAATATCCATTCCTCGCCCAAAGAGATTCGTCGCAACAAGAATTCGCTTCTGGAAATCCTTGAACTGTTGATACCGGGACAGGCGGTCTTCCTGAGTCATTCCACGATGGATGGCGATGGCTGGGAAATTCTGCTCAATTAGCAACTGTGACAGTGCCATACACCTTTGTACTGACTTAACGAAGATGACCACCTGTTATGTAAATGCGTTCAAAATTCAAATGAATTATACTCTAATTTCCTTACATTACAGCAAAGCCACATGTCGTATAAAATTAAATTACAACTACAATTCTTCATTGGCATTATTAGTACTGTTTGTTACAGCTACTAACCTGATTAAACTCGAGAGCATCAAGTAAATCAAACAGTTTCTTGTTCTTTTCATTTTCTTTCAGCTTTACGTAGTGCTGCTGCAAACCATGAAGGGTGAGCTTCGCTTCGTCGTCGACGTAGACTTCCATTGGCTGTAACGAATAAATGTATCAAAGCACACCTGTAGTTTTTCGTACCACACCAACCGTCCTCCTAATCAAACTTACGACCACACGACTACTAATTTTGTTGTCCGAGCCGAGTTTGATGGGAGGCCGAGTTCCCGTTTCATCATAAATATTGAGTATTGTTCTCAGTAGACAATTACATCTTGCATAAATTTCTTGCAAACTGGTCGAATATCCTTGCTCAGCGTTGCAGAAAACATCATAACTTGTTTCTCATGTGGCGTATTCCTGAAAATTTCTTGCACATCCCGCCTCATGTCTATAATTAAAAAATACGAAACGTCTATCACACTACTGAACTATTGAATTCATTCAATACCACTTAATTTGTAATTGCAATTTCTAGTCAGACAATGGCCAGGCCTACACGTGAATTCAGGTAGAAACCGCGAATGAACCAAAGCTATTTTCATCATTTTTACTACTATTTTTACTTTTATTTAACTAAACATTTTGGGATAATTTGACTTACCAAGAGCTTCAAGCATCTTGTCACACTCGTCAAGAATGAACTGTTTAACGTTTTTAAGGGTAAGCTTCTTCGCCTTCACAAGAGCTAAAATTCTGCCAGGTGTCCCAACCACAATGTGAGGACAGTTGTTCTTCAAGACTTGTACGTCTTTTTCCATTGGGAGTCCACCAAAGAAGACGGAAACCTGGAATATACAAATGTTTCGTTTCGGTTGCAATTATTCGAGTACTAGAACTGGCTCCGAAAATTAAAAAAATTGACATTTATCGGGCATTTATCAGACCATGGTGGGCCGTCACGAAATCAGGCAGAAACCGCGAATGGTGACCAAACATATTCTCATCATGTAAAATGCTCTCGACCTTACTCTTATTAATCACATTTCAAAAACATCATAATAAATCATCACCCACCTTAACATTCGGCATGTATTTGGAGAAACGTTCGTACTCCTTCGAGATCTGAAAAGCCAATTCCCTGGTGTGACACATGACCAAGACCGAGACCGTGTTATCCTGGGGTTCCAACTGCTGCAACGTGGCCAGGACAAACACTGCCGTTTTCCCCATACCAGATTTAGCTTGACACAAAATGTCAATACCTAAAACTGCCTGGGGTATACATTCATGCTGAACTGTAAATATAAACAAAAACAATATTTTTCTTTAATTCAAAATTCAATATATTCCACCTACCACCACCACCACCGCACCGGTACCCCGGCCGGTGTCCCACCACCACCTCGCTAAATCAATATAAAATGATAATAATAATTAAAAATTAAACCACTTTCTTCCTACTCACCTTCAGATGGATGCTCAAAACCACAATCAATAATCGCCCTCAAAATCTCCGGCTTGAGAAGAAAGTCCCTGAAACCCGAGCTGTGGATGGAAACATAAGTTCCCTTAACTTCCTTCTTGCTCACGGCATTACCCTCAGCAGTCTCCCCAGCGGTGGTGGTTTCCGCATTAGGTTCCTCCTCCTCGTAGTCTAATAGATCGTCATTGTCAGCCATGATGAGGATGACTTTTTACGGATGCGGAGAGAACCCGGAGAACTCACAAAAAAAAACACCTTTTCTCTATCTGCCTGCCTGCCTCTTCTTAAAACCTGGTCTCACCTGTTCTTTTAAAACCTGGTTTTTTTTCGAAAATACCTTTCCCTACAAAACCCTTTTACCCTCTTTCTAAATAATTCCTACTAATCAGGTTTACTGCATTCTCTAATTATTAATAATTTTCGTCAATTCCTCCATACAAAATAAATACAATATTCCAACAAACAACTTCTACGTTTCTTCTACGTTGCAGCCAGCCAGCAAGCACTCTTCTTCTCTCTCTTGTGTCCTTCTCTTGTCTCCGTCTCCTTCTGACTAAAAAAACGACAAGGAGCTACGCTCGCGGTGAAGCTGGACAAGCCGAAAATGAAAGCTTGAACGAATGCAAAGAAGAACAGAAGAACTGTATTTAAACGAAAAGAAGGTGAGAGAGGATGAGGACGCCCGCCGCTGCTAATAGCATCCAAAATAGCACACTTCCATCCTACGTGGAAAACTGCCGACGACGAGCGAACGGGGGTCCTCCGCCGCTCCGCCTCATAGTTTTGTGGTTAAAAATAAACCCAAGCTTGTGCGGACCGGCGTGCTAGCACGCCGAGCCGGCCACACTCACAGTACTCACACACACACATAAGAGGGGAGAGAATACACAAGAGGAGAGAGAGGAACAAACAAAAAAAAGCATAGCGTATTAAGCGTGTGCGTAGGAGAGAGCTTTTATTAAGTGCCGATCAATTGAGGCACTTATTAAGATCGTAATGTCAGTCTGGCCATCCCGGCCATCCC